>JAVSCE010004862.1:0-10585 GCA_032199065.1 Smutsia gigantea | reverse complement strand
TTTTAAAAATGCTATACTTAGGCAAGGCTTCACTTCCTAATGAAACATAGTGTTCTCCATGAGGTTCATAAGCATTCTGAGAGAGAGAGAAAAGGTCATTTCCGAAACCATGAGGTAAATAAAAAGAATAAATTTCTATACTGCAGGACTTCTCAGAGCTTTTAATAGGTTTGTGTATTTCCCAAGCTTGTTTTTGACCGTAGGACAATTTGTACTTTTTTTTTTAAGGAACACAGTAGCATCTCATAGAACCAAATGTTCCATAATTCACAGTTTAGAAAATGCTGGTTTAAGGGATACTTACATTCATTCAGAAGAGGCTGCTGGACTTGATAATCTTCAAAAACAGAAGATTACATAATAAGGCAAAAATGCAAGGCACATTGAGGAACAGTTAACATAGGTGTAGTAGAGGCCAAAATCTTTCATGGTGACAAGAAAACCAGCTTATATTGCCAATACATTTTTGAAATATTTTCATCCTCATAGGTACCCGCATCCCACCCTATGTCTCTAAACTGTTTCGTTGGCACAAGTCTATTGACACTGCCTGTTTTTTGAAGTTTCTAGAAATATGGCCTCTTAGGAGGCTGCAGCCCCATAGCCTGTCCTTAGCTTCTAAACCTGTCCAAGGTTGTTGGCAGTCCACTCAACCTTTGGAAGCTTTCTTATTTTCCACAGCCCCTTGTGGGGGATAAACAATGCACTTCCTATGCAAGATAGATGGTATTTTCTGGGTAAGACCTTTCCTCAACTACATTCTGGGAGCAATTTTTCTGTTTGTCCTTTTGGAGAATTACTAATGGTAATACACTTACATAAAAGCACTCTACTAAATACTACTTATTAAAGCCATAAGACTCAACCCCTGATGGGTACAAGTACAGCAAGGGGGGAGAAATCACTGCCCTTCATATAAGATACTCTTGAAAGTACTTATGTACCACAACCCCAAATGTTGACAGACCAGTGGTGGTCTGATTGTAAACTTTACATGAGGGTGTTTTTAAGGCATAGTAAAACTATTCCTGGAAGTCCCCAAGTGGAGACCATCTTAATTATATTCTGTTACATCTCAAGTAACATTCTATTGCCTGTGCTTGTAAGAAGGAGGCCCAGCGAAGCTTTGCTATTTAGACCTTTGTAGAAAGGCCTCCCAGTGTCCTCTGTAGGTGGCCATTTCAACACTAATTCCAGGAATCTTAGGGTAGAAACTTTATGTAGGTTAGTTTATAGATATACAAATTTGGCGAGGTACAGATACAGTCTTAGCATTTAAAAGTGTTACTTTTCTAGACCTTTCTTGCTCCCCATGGTCATCCCCCCAACCAAAGAAAAACCCTTCCATGTAATTCAGTGCTTTTGGGTGCCCCTTATTCCTTTACTTGTTATCCCTGGTCAAGGCTTAGCTTTTCCTTTTAGAGAGTCGAGGTCCTTTTGTGTCTGGCCTACAGCAAGAAACCTTGGAGTCCTGTTTCTCCTTTTTCGCCCCCAGGCAGTGAATGTCTCTAAACTTTGCCCCTAGGTCTACAGTGCTATCTATTGCCCATTGCCCCAGGCTTGGGGAGTCAAATTCAGCCTCCTAACTAGATTTCTAAATTACTCTAAACCCTGTGTGTCCCTAGAGGTTGACCTCCCTTCCAATCAAATCCAACCAACTGGTGCCAGACTCTACCCTGCAAAGTAATTTCTTTCTTCATGTCACTTCCTTATTCATGAACCTAGGATGACTTTCCAATGCTTGTTGTCTCCAGTGTAAATTCCAGCATGTGCTTGAGTTTCAAGGCCTTTGCTATCTTGCCTCGCCTCATTTATCTATTCTTGCCTCCCTTCTCTCTACTCCACATCCAGCCCCTTCAGTCAGATTTATCATTGCTTCTCAAAGGAGTTGTGCTGAGACCCACTGTTTGTATTTTTATTTTTTAAAACTTCCAATCCATGGTGGATTGATACTTTAGTATAACACAGTTAGAATCATTAGGAGAATGAAAATTTAAAGATATAAAATGTAAGCTACATATTTATTAGTAGATCCAAGAGATACAAAATTACTCTGTCACATTGCTTGCAAAAGTTTCTAAATGCTTATTAATTTCTGCACTTGTCTTGGTGAACACTGGTAATAGGGTTGGGAAGTGTCACTAGGCCTTAAACCACTCTTTGAGTAGCACTGCTCTACTTCCTGTTGACTCACATGCCTTCTATTTTTGCTTAGGCTGTACCTGCCCTACCTTGGAATGCCCTGTCTTTTTCAGCAACCTTAACTGCCCATGCTGGGGTGCAGACAGTACTCCTTCCTACCTCCACTCTTACAGTGATACTAAGCTATACTAAATATACCCCTTCCTTGAACTGCTGCAGTTAATACTGCACTGCTTATCACCTGATTACATGCCATATTTAACTTTTCTATAATTGTTCCATCTCTCTTAGTACTGACCACCCCCTGCCTTCCCAAGTAGCCTGAAGTCCTAAAGAGCATAAAATGTGTCTTCCAAAAAAAATTGTATCCTGACACCTAGCCATGTAAGTCCTACAATACGTACTGGTTAAATGAATAAATGAATCTTCTTCTATCCAAATAAAAATAACATTTTTCTTACCCCCAAATATGTCTTCTACAATACATAGTAGGCACTTGATTAAAACATGTATTTAAAAAGTATATTAAATTGATTATAGTTGGGGCACATATAATGTACTCACTTCCCAATATTGCCCTGTTATATAACCTTTTGGTCACTGAATAGGGTTGTAACTATGGCACAGGTTTTTGTGGCGTGTCCTGTCTCTCATAGGCATTTTCTGCTGATTCAGACCAGTTATTTCTGGCCCTGATTTTATGATTCCATGAAGTGTCACATGTTAAGAATGTTGTGATCAAATGATTTCACTCATATGTGGAGTATAAGAACAAAGAAAAAATACTGAGAGGACAAAACAGCAGCAGACTCACAGAACCCAAGAACGGACTAATAGTTACCAAAGGGAAAGGGACTGGGGAAAATGGGCGGGAAGGGAGGGATAAGAGGGAAAAAGGGACATTACGATTAGCAGATGTAATGTTGGGGGCACGGGAGGGCAGTACAACTCAGAGAAGACAAGTAGTGATTCTATAGCATCTCCCACTACGCTGATGGACAGTGACTGTAATGGGGTTGGTGGGGACCTGATGAAGGGGTAGTTTAATAACCATAATATTGCACATGTAATTGTAGATTAATGATAATAAAATAAATTATATTAAAAAAAAGAATGTTGTGAAACTTCAAAAATTAATTCTTGTTTACCCAATTTCTATGAATTTCTGTCACATATATATATACATACACACACACATCATGCAATCTTTCCCTTTGGAGGTTAGAAAAAACTTTAAGCTGAGTGAGTTTTCAGTTGCCTCAAATTTGGAAATTGCTCAATTAGCCTATTTCAGGTTAAATGGCTCAGTCTAGTCTGTACACCCTTTAATCAGTGAATAATTTGTCCCTTATGCATGTAGATGTAAAGTTGGTTCTTATCATCCCTGTGCCAGTAGTCCACAGGCACTTGCATTTCCATCTCAAACAGTGAGTCTGCTCCAAATGACCAGAGTGCTATTCCACTTACGCATTTCTGCAGCAAGGTGTTTAACTATGCCACCAGTTAAGCCAAAGGATACTGGGAAGTTTTTTTTAGAACTTTTCTATTAAAATATAATACATGTCCAAAAGAGCCTGCAAATCCAAAGTTATGGCTCAGTAATTTATCACAAAGTGAACAGGCCTGTGTAACCAAGGGTGGTGAGAATTTGACTGGGAACTTTTTTCCTTTCTTTCCTTCCCTTCTCAACCCAATGATGGTCTCTTAAACATATGGTGTTAGCGGGAGTGTACATTGTGAAGTGTAAATTGTGATCCATGTGCAGAGGTGCTGCTCAGTTGAATGAATTAAGTCTTTGACTTGTCTCCTTGTCCTGAGAGTGTTGACATCATCTGTCTGGCAGCGCAAATTCTGACAACTGCCCAAATCTAAAATCTATAGGGTCTTTCAGTTCATTAAAAAAAAAATCTTTCCAGGTGTTTTAAATTATATTTAGTTGTGGTTAGCAGCAAATTTATGAGCTGGCTGGCAACATCTTCTTGACTTGTGCCATAGAATCTGCAAAGGGGTCTTGGTCTCCTCCCTATTTTGTTTTTTCTCTTTTTGTCTTCTGAATTTAGCTTGGAAAAATTACAAAAAGGTTCCCATATCCCCATTTCCCCACTATTACTATTTTCTTTGGGGTTTCAAAAGATGACTTCTGACATACATACTGTTTTATGTGTCCTACTGTAGGATTAGACACAACCCTCATAAAGTACCAGTGCTGGGAAGCCTGACTGTTTTCTTCTTCAAGGTCTTATGTGCTTTGTGGGTTGGCATTTTAATCAGCACCCACATTAAAATAATCAGTGACTATCCAGTTGTGTCACTCCAGGCACAATCTCTAAGACCTCTGTTTAGAAATAAAAAAGGAACAAAGAGAAAGAATACTTAAAAGTTGTGGTTTGTGTCAAGGAGAAAAATGGCCACAACTGCTAAAGTCTATTGTAACAGAAGTAGCACTTTGCTAGGACAGTGTGCTGAGTGTTCTGCAAGTTGTTTTCTTCACTTTTTCCCCTAGCAATAATTTCTTAACTCACTGATATATTAACCTTGTGGCAAGACAGCAGTGTTTTTATATTGCTTTTATTATTTTTATTTTTGACAGCATTTTATATAATAGATTATTTTAGGTTAGTCTGTACAAGAATACCAAGAATTCCAGTCCAAGAATGAGCATTTTATGACATTCAATAAATATATTAAGTTGTATTCATGAGAGTTGCCCCCACGCACTTATTTTATTTATTTATTTATTTATTTTTAGATTGTTTTTAATGTAAGTAATTTGCTTGCCCTTATGGTTCATTAATGGATGTATTGAAATTGTAAAGGTTTGCATATATGTGGAGCTGTAATTTTTCCTTCGATTGTAACATAGTTAATTAAGTTCTGCTGGCTCACACAAAACTAACTGTTGCAGTTACTCTTAGGCAAAGTACAGTAGGTTGTATGACTTGGTGTGTTGTTTCCTTGAGCCAACTAGGAAGGGCTTGTTATTTGGTGGCTGGTGGGTAATGAGATAAGCAACACAACAGCTTAAGCAGATTTAAGAAAGAATACAGCAAGACAAGTTAGGAAGACCTCCGCTCTTGAACTTCTAACATCAGAGAAAGATGTGCTGGGCCCCAATGGATTTGGGTCTCTTCCTCCCTTGGTTTGAGCTCTAGATTCTAGGCATTTAAGGTTTCCTCCCCACACCCACCTTCTCCACCACCAAGGTCAGCCTCAGAGCAGCATTTACCCAGGGACCTGAAGAGGAAGGGTTTCTGGTTATCCTTGCTTTTTAATAAGGGCTTGTTTAACCTGAATGCTTGGGGAAAAAGTTTTTCATGTTTAAGGGAAGTATCTAGCTGGATTTTGTGGTCCTTTTTTTCTAAAGTTCTAAAATTGCCAACTTTTAATATTATATGATGTGTGTTTTTCATGTGTTAAATTCCAAAAGGGTTGAGAGAGAGGAATAAGAGTAGGACCAGAGTGTCATGACTTTCATGGGCTCTTCTAGATTCAGTATGTGATCACAAAGGAGAGAAGTAGGGCTGAGGTTTTCAAATTAAATAGCAGTTTGAACATTAATCATTATACAGTCAAAAAGCATTTCTTGAATATGCATTATGTATCTAACGTTGGGTGGATGATAGAAGAGAAAAATGCCCCAAACCTGGCTTCTCATGTGCTTATTATTTAAGAAACAATGAATAGGTTGTAGAATGAGAATATAATCAAGAACTGAGTGGCATTGTCCGATGGGAGTTTGGAAAAGCAGAGTATCATGAAAGAAGTGACACTTGAGCTGGGCCTTTGAAGACAGTTAACATTTGGCCATGTAGAAAGAGAGGGTGACAATCTAGTCTGGCCCAGTAACACAGGTCTGGATGGCAAGGAGTAGTGGGATGCCCAGTAGGAAATTGGCTTGATTGGGCAAGAGGATAGTGGAGAGTCTGGGAAGCAGTGTGGGGGAGTCTGAGTTTGAGTGTGGCCAACAGTAGAGACCAGTCTTGAAGAGGGATAGCAGATAATGAAAGGCGTAAAGCAGTCAGGGCCGGACTCCCAAGGGAAAAGTGGGGATAGGAGGTAAAGGACAAATATGATACAGTGCAAATCAGAAAGTTTGGACTTGGTAGCTAATTAAATGTAGGGATTATGGTAGGAGGGAGCAAAAGATAGTCAACATTCTAAGTTGGTAAACTCAAAATAGCAATAGTGATTACTAGTAACTTTTGGAGAAGGAAATTTGCTTTGGGGACAGGTAATGAGTTTAGGTTTAGGTATGCTATTTAGTTGTTAACCTTTTATTTTGTGATAAATGTTTTGAACTATGCTGTGGCTTGAGTGGGAAAGCAGGAATAGATACTTAGAATTTATTTGAGGATAATGGTGTCTGAAACCCATCATAGAATTCAGAGAGAGATGATTAGAAAGTTGTTGATGTGTTCATGGTAGGAGGTAGGGGAGGGGGGTAGACACACACAGTAGAAACCTTGAAGAAGGACAAAGTGGCAGTAAAGGCTGAAAAGAAGGAAAGATCAGAGAGGTAGTAGGGGAACAAGACCACTGTACAGTATATTGTAAACTAAGATGAAGGTATTTCAAGAATTAGGGAGCCATCTTATGTTAGATGCTAAAAGAAGATGAGGCGAGTAGGAAGTTTAAAACGTCCCTTTAACTGCATTAGATTCTAGTGTATAATATTAAGTCCCTTTGACCATGTGAAGTTAGAATCTCACTATAGCACAACCTAGAATAGTGCAGAATTTGATACACCCCCCGCCCCCCATTCAGTCTTGTACTCCATTCCACAAGGGTAGATATTCCTACAAAAAGCTTACCCATGACTCCATTCTGCTGCCTAAGCCTGAGGGACAGCATATGACAGATGCTTATGCATATTCTCCTTAAATATGTACAACAGGTCAGAAAAATTAACAAGATTGGGTGAATCCTTCTGCAAAATTTGAGCAGACTTTTCTTCTCCCCCAAACAAATATTTGTCCATATTAACATGAGTATGAAGCAACTAAGATGCAGAGGTATCAGCCATTTGCTTTAAGACTTAGATCAAGTCAGCAACGGGTTTGGAACTAGAATGCAATTTGCTAGATTGTTTAATGTGTGTTTTCTTCTCTAGATCATCAAGACAATAAAGATTCACCTTCAACTACATTGGAACTTGGAAATAAATTCAGATCAAGACATATGCATAAGCTTACATTTAAGAATTACAGAGTGAGGTATAGGTGGTATTTGTCATGACTAGTAATCACCATGCCTTGGGTGGATGGTAAGACAGAATAGTGACTGAAGAATGGACTGTGTGTCCCAAAACCTGACACACCCTGAAATCTTCCTGAATCGGTAAATCCATTTATCCATTATCTTCTTGCACAATAATGGTGAATGGAAATAACATGAATAGCTGCTGATAAGACATTTTTGGGCCCTTGAAGTGGCAATACTTCAAACAGAATGGGAACAGCTGTACTTAGCCTAAAAGCAAGCAGATTTATTTCACAGATAGTTATAGAGCTTCTACCCTGTATCTGAGGCCTCCAAGTGATGTCAAAGTCAGTCTTTTCCCTTTGGGAGAGATAAGGCACAATGTGAAAAACTGGAAAGCAGGGCAGAATGTGTTTAAGTGCTATGTGAACCACACAGAGGACAGACATTCTTAGAGTGGGTTCTTGGAGGAAATGTAGAGTTCAAAGGCTTGGCAGCTCTTAAGAAAAGCATAAATGAAGAGATAATGAATCTATTAATTCTGCCAGTCCTCCAAGTTGTAAGACATAAGTTTATGCATCAAATGAATGGTGTAACTGTGTTCATTTTTAAAGCAGACTTGAGCTCATGATTTAAGTCCTTCCAAGTTGTCGATTTTTGTTTAAGTTTCCCTTGAGCAATAAAATAAAATCCACTCAACTGCCAGTTTTATCATGTGTTATATCTTGGCTTTAGAGCTATAGGAGTTGGGAAATGAGGGAAAACTTAGTGTTTCATGTTGGGAACACCAGCACAGGATAGGTAGCTTGCCCAGAATTAAGAGGAGCAAAAGTATAGTAAATGCCTTCGTACCTGTGCCCCAAACAGCATTTTGTTGTTTGGTGCTTTGCAATAAAAATGTGGCCATTTCAGTGAAGGATGCTAAGACTCCAGATACCTAATTCTTAGCTCAAAGTCATTATCTATCTCTGTGTTAATGCTGGTATCCTTGGCATGTTTTGATGTAATCATGCCCCAGCTGAATCATCCAAGTTTTGTAGGTTGTTTACAGTGTCCCTCATGCTCATCTCATTTATGTTGGCTCAGCTACCACCCTCATTCAAGCCTTGTTCCAGAACACTGTCACGGGATTCATCTTCATAAAACACCACGTAGAATGAGCTGCCAATTTCTGCTCTTGAAATCTACTGAATCCCTCCTCACCACCCACCCACCATCACTTCCTCTCTATTCTCACCTGTACTCAGCCTAATTCAGGCCTTCCTGAACTCTCTTCTATGTTGGTTGTGAGGGTTGAATTTGTAAACTGATCTCCCTAGTGCCAGTTCAGATTTCCACTTGCTGCTAGACTGAACTTCCTGAAGAAGCATTTTGTTCTTCAACTCTCAAAACTTTGGTAACTGCCCATTGCCTGCAGCTGTGTTTCACAGGCATCCCAGTCATTTGCGTACTCTTGCAATCTTCATGTCCAACTGGACTCACTATCTTCCTGTAAATCTGCTCATTAGAAGATAAATATCTATTTTAGTCTCCTCTTTAAGCAATAAATTCCATACAAACTGGGTTGGGGTTAAGTTTTAGTTTATTCCTCTTTATACTCAGGTGGAGGCATTAAGAGAAACGTCAGCGAGGCACCTAAAATTCCTTCTGGAGTGGTTGTTTGCCCCACTACTAGCCCAGCTCATTATTCTTGCAGCATTTAAGGACCACAGCATGGCCTTGATCTTATTCAAGCTCATCTTCCTGGCAGAACTCCCCAGTCCAGCCAAACTCGTTTATTTGTAATCTCTATAATGGAGCATCTCCTATGGGAGGAGTATTCTCCTCCCTAACCTTCTAGAATGTCTTCCTCCACCTCCTTCCTCTTGACCCATCAACATCTTTCCCATCCTCTTCTGTTGCTCCCACTCCAACTATCTGGTCTGCAGCAATGTCTGTCCTCTCTAAATTTCTGCATTTTGCATCTACTGTCTCAGCACTTCAGCACTTCATTTTATCTGGCTTAAATCTGTCCTCATGGCATCACAAAGTTTCAAGAGTTGGGATGGAGCTTAGAGAACTTTTCATAGGACCCTTACTTGGTGTAGAGACTTAAGGCTGCTTGAGGACAGTAATCACAGTATACATGTCAAGCCCCCAAATGTATGTCTCCTTCTGGGGTTTCCTTTACTCTGGATTCCATTAAGTGTCCCATTGTCTCCTCATTTTTCAGGAGCTCATTATTTAGCTTATCCTGCTGAGCACCAGAACTGCCACCAGAAGCATCAAAGTCACAGCTTTATTATCTTGCCTGCTACATGTTGTATCTCTGAACCCTTCACACCTTACCCCAGCACCTCCTCACTCACCTCCTGACCATGTATATACAGCCATCTTAGTTTCCCATCTGTTTTGCCACCTTCTCTTTTACTTCAAAATTATAATAATGAACATTTTAATGGAAGATTTCACCCCTGTGTCTGTCTCCTTAGTTCTCTCTTTCTCACCCCACCACTAAAATTGCCCTTGTCAAGGTCCTCAGTACCCTTCACATCCCTTCATTCATTGGGTAATTTCATCATCTTACTTGACAGATCCACACACAGTTGCTCATTCCGTCTGTCTTGAGACTTCCTGGTTCTTAGGAGTCCACACTCTGTTGGTTGGGCCCTTACCTCATCAGCCTCTCTTAGTCTCTTTTGGTGGCTCCTCCCCTTCCTCCTGAATTCTAAACATTAAAGAGATACAGGATTTAGTCTTTCAATGACTTCTTTCTACTTCTCAGCAGTCCTTGGCTGTTCTCATCTTGTCCTGTGGCTCCAAGTACCATCCTATGTGGATGATTTCCATATTTCTGTTTCCAGCCTGTACCTCTCTCCCAAATCCCAGATGCGTGTGTTCAACTGTGCTTGACATCTGCCCTTGGGTGTCTAATACACACCTCAAACCTTAATACAAAACTGAAGTCCTGTTTTTCCTCCCCCCTACCTCAAAAAGTCCTCCTCCCTTGGGGTTCTCCAACTTAGTAAATGGCACCTCCCAACTGCTCAGGCCAAAGATGCACAGGATGTTAATATGCCAGAATTTTTGGATTCATCCTTGACACTTATTTTTTCTTCACATTACAAATCCAAACCATTATCAAATTTCACTGGCTCTACTTTCAACATATGCCTAATCTGAACTATGTCTCACACACAGCCACTTTTCACCTCCTCCATTACTTCCACCTTAATCCTGTTCTTTCCCTGTGCTGACAGGAGAG
>JAVSCE010004861.1:0-252926 GCA_032199065.1 Smutsia gigantea | reverse complement strand
GCTGGCTCCTTCGCGGGGTGTGGTTCCACCCCCTCCCGGCCATGAATCCTCTCCTCCCGCCGGTGCGCTGGGGTGGGGGAGGGCCCGGGGTCCGCCAGGTCACGGCTCCGTATCTTACCCGCCTCTTGGGGTGCCAAGTGCTCTCGGGTGTAGCTGCACGCTGTGCGCTTTCCTGTGTATTCTGGTCTCTCTTTTAGGAATAGATGTATTTTCTGTGTTTTCGTAAATAAATATAGTGTTGGGAGGAGATTTCTGCCACCCTGCTCACACCGATATCTTCCCGGAAGTCTCCCAATCTGCTTTTAATACCGTCCATTGTGTTCTTCAATGATTGGATCTCCGACCAGAATTCATTCCTGAGTTCTTGAATATCTTTCCGTACCTCCATGAGCATGTTAATGATTTTTATTTTAAACTCCCTTTCAGGGAGATTCATGAGGTCAATATCATTTAAATCTTTCTCAGGGGTTGTGTTCATAATTTTACTCTGGACCAGGTTCCTTGGCATTTCATATTTGTGTATGGCGCCCTCTAGTGCCCAGAAGCTCTTCTCTCTGGAGCTGC
This sequence comes from Smutsia gigantea, assembly GCA_032199065.1. Lineage (NCBI taxonomy): Eukaryota > Metazoa > Chordata > Mammalia > Pholidota > Manidae > Smutsia > Smutsia gigantea. The sequence continues at coordinate 252,362 of JAVSCE010004861.1, read as the reverse complement.
TCAGCCCCTGAAACAATGTGGGGATTGTAGGGGAGTGGTATTGGTGCCTCCGGAGAGGAAAGGGCTGTTTGCTGGTTCCTGGCTATTATGCCTGTCTCCACTGCCTGAACCAGTGGGCTGAGCACACAGGTATAAGCCTCTGTGCTTTGCGTTTTTAGTTGCTGTAGACAGATCTTCCCTCTGGCTGGCCTAACACCAGGGAAGGGTTTCCCAGTTTGCAAGCCGGGTGGGGCTGGCTAGAAGAAAGGCGCACTAGTCTGACTGTCACAGAAGGGGTTCTTGTAGCTGTGTAGGCAGCCAGGGACCTGGAGGACCTGAAAATCGTAAAGACTCCCAACCCGCTGGGCAGAGTGCACCCGGACAATTTTGTCTGCCTGTCCTTTCTCCTGAGCAGTAAGCTCTGTGCAATCTTTGCCCCTTTAGCAGCCCTCTTGCTAAGGGCTTCTTTATTAGGAAGTCTCTCAGACTGCCCGCCTTTCTTTTGTCCCGAGCAGCTGGGTATGGATCCCTGATTTCACAAGCAGCTGGAATCTTAATCTCTCCAGGAATTCTGCCTGTCTTAGCTTTCCAACCCCCTAATTACAAGAATATCATGCAAACACCATGAAATGTAGGTTTGTGCTCCCAGAGCAGATCTCCAGAGTTAGGTATTCAGCAGTCCCACATCTCCACTCCCTCCCTGCTCCATTCCTGTTCCTCCCATTGGTGAGCTGGGGTGAGGGAAGGGCTTGAATCCCGCAGGACCACAGTTTTAGTACGTTACCCTTTTCTGTGAGGGCTGCTCTTGTCTCCAGGTGTATGCAGTTTGTTGCCATCCTCTTTCCTGTTGCTCTTTCAAGAGTAGTTGTAGTAGCTTTATTTTCATATTATATAAGGTTTTAGGAGGAAGCCTCCATCTCACCTCTCATCCCGCCATCTTTAATCCAATCCAATCTTCTCAAATGTTTTGAAATTAAATCATTCACTTCTCAATGACCTATTGCTCAAGAAAAATTACAGGGGAAGTTAAAAAATATTTTGAACTTAATCAAAACCAAAACTACAGCATATCAACATATATGGACTACAGACCAAGCAGTAGTAGGAGGAAAATTTCCACTTCAAATGCCTATATAGGAAAAAAAAACAAGGCCTTACATCAGTTAGCTAAGCTGCCATCAGAAAAAAACTACAAAAACAAGAGAATACTGAGCTCAAAGCAACCAAATAAAGGAAATGATAAAAAACAAGCAGAAATCAATGAAATTTAAAAAAACAAAAATGAACAGTGGAGAAAGTGAATGAATCTAAAAGCTGGTTCTTTGAAAAGATCAACAGAATTATAAACTGTAGGTTGCTCAGAGGTCAGCCAACTACGGCCCATCTATCTTGCACACTTTTCCAACTGAAGTTTTATTAGAACATATCAAAGCCTATTTACTTATGTATTGTCTGCGGCTGCTTTCCTACTAAACAGCAGAGCTAAGTAGTTGCAAGGGAGTATAGGGCCTGTAAGTCCTAAAACATTTATCATTTAGGTCTTTCCAGAAAAAGTGTGCCAACTGCTGATACAGGCTGGCCAATATTTTTTTTTTAAAGACATACATTTTCAAAATTAGGAATGAAAAAACTAACATAATTACTAACCCTTCAGATTATGGAATATGGGGGAAAATACTAACAAATTAAGCCATGTGGATGAAATTGATAAATCGTAGGATGACAAAAATTACCGAAATTCACTCAAGTACTAGAGAAACAATAGAAAAATACTGAGAAATAGAAAATAAATAAGTTGAATTATTGACTAGAAATATTCCCCCAATTAGAAGCCAAGATGCAGCTTCAGTGATAACGTCTACCAATTATGTAAAGAAGAAATAGCAATCAATTGCAAACATTTTTGGTTTAAAGACAATTTCCCATCTTATTCTGCTAGCCTGTTATTATCCTAATACCAAAGATAGAAAAAGACATCACAACAAAATGAAGCTGTAGACTAATATCTCCCAGAGACATAAAAATTTCTAAAATAGCGGCAAACTCAACACCAAAAACCCACAAATAATCTGATTTAAAAATGAGCAGAAGACCTGAGTAGACATTTTTTCAGAAAAGACATGCAGCTGGCCAACAGACATATGAAGAGACTCTCCACATCACTAACAAACTTGTTCTTGTCTTTCCAAGAACTAACAAGTTTGATAAAGGACAAAAAAGAAAATTGCATTTGTAGATGACATAAATCTGCATGTAGAAAATACTAAGCAATACATCACAAAGAAAAAATGCTAGAAAAAGTAAACAAGTGTATTATAGTGGCAGGGTATAAAATCAATACACAAAAATAAAATAAATTATATTTCTATATACTATTGAACAATCCAAAAATAAATTTAATAAAACAATTACATTCACAGTAGCCTCTAAGAAAAATAAAATACTTGAGAATAAATTTAACAACAGAAACCTGAGAGAAATGTAAAACAATGTCTATGTAAATGAAAAATATTTTGCATTCATGGGTTGGGAAAACTAAAAAATTCCAAATCAGCAATTATCTGCAAAAACAATTTGCAAATTCAATGGAACTACATGTCAAAATTTTAACAAGCCTTTTGCAGAAACTGATAAAATGATCCTAAAATGTATAAGGCAATGCAAGTCACTAAGAGCCAAAACTATATGAGAAAGTAAATTTAGAGAAATTAAATTAAATGCTTTTAAGTAATTAAAAAAGTAATTGTATTCAAAATAATGTGATCTTGGTATAAGACTAGTCAGATCAATGAGACAAAATTGAAAGTCAAGAGTTAAACTCATACATTTATAGTCAATTGATTTGTGACCTAAGTGCTAAGACAATGCAACGGTAAAAGAACAGTATTTTTAGCAAATAGTTTTGGGACAATTACACATACATACATGCAAAAACATCCACTTAGGTCTTTATGTAACAAAATTAGTTAAGCATGGATCATAGGCCAGGAAAAATATAAATCTCCAGAAGAAAATAAAATGGATAATGTTCTAACCTTGGGTTTGACCAAGATTTCTTAGATAAAACACTAGAAGCATGATTTATAAAAGAAAAAAAATTCAATCAGACTGCATCATAATGAAAAAATTTGCATTTCAAAAGACAACAGTAGAAAAATGAAAAACTAAACTATAGTTCACTTAGACTGGGGGAAAAATATTTTCAAATCACATGTCTGATTTTCATGCAGAATATATAAAAACTTACAACTGAACATGAAAACAACCTTATTAAACAAAGAACAAAAGATTTTAACAGACATTTTGCCGATGTAGGTACCACAGATGGCTAATGAGCATATGAATGATGTTCCAAATCAATCCAAATCAATATTAATTAGAGAAATGTTAATTAAAGCTGTAATGAGTTACTGCTATATATCATCTATAATGGGTATAATAAAGAAGAAGAACAGAGTGTTGGTCAGGGTGTGGAGAAACTGGAATCTTGTTCACAGCTGGGAGGAGCCTAAAATGGTATAGCTGCATTGGAAGACATTTCACAATTTTACAAAAGGCTAAACATACATTTTCCATATGACCCATCAATTCCACTTTCAGGAATTTACACTCAAATATGTATGTCTGTACAGAGGCACATGCACATATTTGCCAGCAGTGTTATTCATAGTCAAATTAGAAAACACTAGGGCACTTGTCAGCTGGTAGGTGGATAAATACAGTGGTACATTCATACGATGGAATGCTATTCAGCAATAAAAATGAACCAACTACACATATAGGCTATAACAGAGATAAATTCCAAAATTATTATAAATGAAAAAAGACCCAAAAGAGTTGATGTGAAGTTCCACTGTATTGATATGGGATAATTTCCATAGCTGCGTGGCATGGATACCTGGTCGTTCACTGTGTTTTCCAATACACCATTTTGTTTAAAGTATTTCATACTATTTTTAAATAGGAAAAAACATGAGAAATATACTAGCATTATGTGAATAAAACCTTATAATTAAAATCTGAAGAACAAAAAAGGGAAAACAAAAAAATTGAAGGTGTGCCCTTTCCTTACATAAGAAAATAATATCTTCAAGTCTCCAATTTTCCCTAAGCTCATCCATAAATGTAATACATTCCAATTAAATCAACAAGATTTTTAAAGAACTAGATTTTTCATTTATAAAACTAAATAGAAGGCCATTTCATTAATAGCCAGCAAAATTATGAATAGGAGAGTTGTGAGCAGAAATTAGCTGATACCAAAGCCAATCATATAGTTGCAGTAATTAAAAATAGGATGCTAATATAGAAATAAATACAATATTTGAGGAACAAAATGGAAATCCAGAAATATACCTATATGAATATAGAAGGTTAGTGTATGAAAATGACAGTGAAATGTTAGTTGTTTAAAGATACTTTATTAATGATGTTGAGACACTGAGTAGACGTTCACAAAATAAATTTTCACATAGAAAAATTAATTATCAGATGAAACAAACATTTAAATGTGAAAAGTAAAATCATAAAATAGTAGGTAATATGAGTTTTTTTATTATCTTAACATGAAAAGTCCTTCCAAAATATGATGGAAATGAAAAACAACTGAAGTTTTATCAATTTGAATTTTAAGAAGGATTCTGCATGTTTAAAAAACAAAGTCAAAAGACAAATTAAAAGGTAAGGAAACCCTTTGTAATGCACAGTACAGGTAAGTAGATACTATCTTTAATAAATAAACAGCCATATGAGTTATTAGAACATTTTAATGAACCCCAGGAAAATGACAAGATATGAACAAATAGTTTAGACAATGAAATATAAATGGCTTTAGGTAGCTTCAAAGATGCAAAATTTCACTCCCAACAAGAAATGTTCAAATTAAAAATATAATGGGCTTCAGTCTCACTTAGACTAGTATATTTCAAACAAGTTTACAGTACACATCATGGTTTGATAAAGAAACAGAAATTCTATTACTTTCCTGAAATATAAATTGGTAGCTGTCCATTGGGGTAACTTAACAACCCTTATCAACATTTAAAATGCACATAAACTTTGGTACAGAATTTCAGTTTCTGTGAATGTGTGGTGTAGATACATGCAAAAGGACAAGTTTACATATTAGTATGGTTGTGTATTTATTTGCAAAAGATGAAAACAATGTCCACCAACAGAATACTAAAGATTGCATGGTAAATATATGTAACTAAATGCCATGCTGTTATGGAAAATAATGCAAAATCTATGTACTGCTCCACGGTATACAATACAAACTAAAAATGAAACAAGGGCTAGAACAATTACGCTGCATTGGTTTTAAAAAAGCACAAAACCCTCTCATATTCTCAGCATAGACTCTCCCTGGATGGACACATGACTCCAGTAGCAAGGGCTGCCTTGGTGGGACAGGGAGGTGGGGCTGCTCAAGGGACATGGAAGGATACATAATTTTCACTGTGTACCTATCTGAGTAGTTATCAGTTTCATAATATGTCCATGTACGATTTACCTAAGATGTCAATTTAAAAATACACAGGATGGATAATGGACTAGGACTCTTAGTCTATTGTTTTGATTACAACTAATAAATTACGAACAAAATAAGAGTTCCCAAACATTCCCACATTCCAAAGCAAAGTGCTAGACCACAGAGTTACAGTAATTTTTATGGCTATTTATTTATTAAAGCTGCTACTACTCATCTGTACTATTTACTTTGAAAATGTTTCCCAATTTTTCATTTGTTTTTGACTGTTTTTTTTTTAGAAGATGGGCAGATACAAGGTGTTAGGTTTTTTTGGAGTTGTTTCTATACTGTGGCTCTGCATCTCCCACAAGCCCTCTTGAGGAACAGGAGGGGCGCTTTCTCATCACCCTGATACACGTGTGGAGAGTTTCAAGAAAAACCCCACAGAGCTTCCCCTTTGCCCCTTGGAGTTTTGTAGTGGAAGTAATGCCATACTGATGCCTGAAGAAGTTTGTTTTTTGAGAGGATGGCTCGAGTGTCTGAAGAAAACTCAAGGGGATCAAGTGGTACTTCAAACTATTTGGGGCACAGGGGTTTACAGTGGGGGATTTGGGATCCCACAGATGGAAGTTTTCCTGGTAATTTTGAAAAGAACTTCCATTTGGACAATAATTGAGCCATTCTAAAAAGGGTTAACCTCAGCAGAAATTGTCTGCCTGTTGAGGTGGGCTCCCAGGTCGGGGAGCACATTAGCAGCGACCTGAGAAGCTACGCCTTCAGGGAGCAGGGGCAGCCGGGAAGCAAAGGTTCAGCATTCAGACCCCAGGGTGCACAGCAGGCTGCAGCCATTCCAGCTGCATTGCCCAGAGCCAACCGGGAGACAGACCAGAGGGGAAGTGGAGATCTGAGGAGCTCTGCAGGAGGTCCTGAGGGGTTCAGGGGCCCACAGCTGCCATTAGCGCCTCGAGAGACAGTGGGAGGAGTGAGGAGAGTGAGCCCAAGGGTTTGGGTCGCCAGGCAGAGGCTGGGCCCTCACTGGGCCTGCTGAGAGGGAGATGGTGCCGCAGGAGGAATGCCACCCGAGACATAAATGAGGGAAGGAAATACCATGCTCTCCAATCTCATCTCAGTGCCTTCCATTAGTGAGCCCCGCCACAGGGCAGCCCTTCCTGGATCTGCAGCAGCCCATGCATGGAACCACACCTGGGGCATGGCAAGAATTTCATAGCAGAGAAGGTTGAGGAGTGTGTGTGAGATGAACCCAGTTCTCAGACGAGACCTTCCGTGTCCTCACCGTCCCCGCAGCTCCCAGTCCAGGGGAGAGGCGAGAATCACAAGGCTGCAACCCGAGAGAAGCCGGTCCTCTTATCTCCTCCCTCTCGCTCCCACCCGCTCCCACTGCAGCCCACGCCGGGGAGCCCCATCGGTGCACAGCCTGGCAAGAGTGGTCCGAGCGTGCCCACACCCCAACTCTGGTTCAGGCTGTGCCTGCGTCACACTGCGCTGGTGTTGTGCAATAGACAACTCGCAGGTGATACACTATTTTTCCTAATGGAAGACGGTAGAATTAAGAATTTTATGGTTACTGATTCAAATCTGCCTCGGTTTCCTTGATACTATCCACTTTATACCTTAAGTCTTTTGCAAGATGGAATCTGTCAGGAGTCTGTTTATCCGTGCGTCTCTTTTTACGTTGTTCCTCCGTAGCAGTCACGTGGTAGTCATTCAACATATTAAAGATGGGGGACACGGAGGCTGAGTGGTGAGGGTGTCCTCGCATGTGGGCTCCACTTCGCTCTGCACAATCCATGTATAAGCATGGCTCACGGAGCATTTAGCTGAGCACACCCTTCCCCAGCCTCAGGACCGAGGACCACACTGTTTTGGTTCAAACGTTGGCTTTACTTCTTGGCAACTGAAGAACTTTTGGAAGATTGAATAACGTGTCTCTCCCACATTTGTACCACTTACGAAACAAGGGTGACGATGATACTTATTTCTGAGAAGTCAGTGTGTATAAGGATGCATGGAACCACATCTGGTGCAGGGCAAGCGCTAAGCAGAGGATAGATGTTATCCCTCAGGTATACAAATTAGCTTTTAGATTGCCCATCAAAATTAATATTCATTCAGGTGTAGTTTGTTACTGGGGGAATTTTCTGTTATTTGTTTATTCATTCATTTTTAAATTTTTACACCATATTTATTGCCACAGGAAAATTCACTTGCACATATAATTATGCACATGCAGTCCCATGGTTTAGATAGGCCTACTCTATTTTATAGATGGTTTTCTTACAATAAACGATAGACATCCGTGTAAAAATAAACACAGACTGAACTGAATCCCATGGGAAAATGAAATTCTTATCTATGACTATGTGTGTATTAAAAAAATACCTATGTATACACACTATCTTTGTGTACATCCCTTCCTAGTATAATAAATGTCAGGAAATTGAAGTTTTGTCTAACATATTTTTTTTGGAGGAAGGAAAAATAAATTTAATTTTTATATCTTTTGGTATGTTTTCTTTAAAATATCTCTACTTATAAAGGATGCTGGTCCCTGACTTTTGCTTCTAGTAGAATCTGTGCAGTCCTGCTATTTTCCATCATTCTGCACAGTTGGTACGTTGCAAAGCAGAGAAACACATGTTCAGTGGCTTTTCCCTGGCAGACCCCACCACAGTGAGCGACCAGCTCCGGGCTGACAGGCCCACAGCCTCACATCCCTTATTTGGCTCCCTTGCATCTCACCAATGGTATGTTTTCCAAAGTAACCCTTCACACGTCCACCTTGTAGTGAAGCCCCGAGTTTGGTTGTCTGGGTATGTTTACTAGTCCAGGTGCACTGATGAGCACCTGTCATTTTTGGTCCAATACAATTCAAAGCACTGTTTCCTCTCCTCTCCTCCCCCTCCCCTTCCTAAATAAAGGTTATATCTTGGCAGCACCCGACACCCCCTCCACACACTCTACCACCCAGAGCACATCCAGTCAGGCTGTTTTATGTCCAATTTGTTTATCGTGATGAGAAATGTGAAAATCTTTGGCAGAGATCGTTAATTTTATAGCTTGTGTTTCGGAAAGTAGTTCCTAGGCTGTTTACATCTCTTCATATTAGCACCTGAGAAAATGAGTGTTCTGGAGATATAAAACTTGAAAGCAAATTGTGTTTACTGTCTCCCTCTAAATATAATTTATGGCTCAGAACAGATCTTTATGACTCATGATCAAATACGTTCCTGGGGTTGCATTTGATGTTTGCTGCAGTGACACTGAATGTCTTTGGGTCTTTTGATTCCAACATTTAGCTTCCTGTTGGATTTTTATATTCAAGGTGAGATTATTACAGTTCATCTTGCAGAGACAATTACTCTTTGAATTAACTAGTATGAGAATCATGAGGTGCAAAATGTTTCCAATTTAGGAAAACAAATTAATTATGCACATTATGAGAGGAGGGGCTGAAAGTAATCACAGAAATAATATAGTGTCGTCTTACATACTTTATTAATTTTTAAATTTCATCTTTATGGAGGTACAACTGACAAATTAAACTGTAAGATATTTAAAGTGTACATTAGGTGATTTGAAATATACGTTGTGAAAGAATCCCCCCATCTAGTTAATTAAAAAATTTATGACCTCACATATTTATATTTTTTTGTGTATGTGACAACATTTAAGTTCTGCCCTCTTAGTAAATTTCAATTATACTATACAGTGTCATCAACTTAAGTCACTATGTTTTATATTGGACCCCAGACTTACTCATCTTATAGCTGGAGGTTTATATGCTTTTACCAACCCCCCTTTATTTCCCACCTCCCCACACCCCTGACCCAAGGCCCTGGCAACCATTTTTCTACTCTCTGGTTCTATGAGTGACTTTTTCTTTATTCTATGAATAAATGAGCTCCTGCAGTATCTGTCTTTCCCTGTGTGGTTCATTTCACTTAGCATAGTGACTTCAAGGTCCATTCATGTCACAAAAAGCAAGATTTCCTTCTTTCTCATGGGTGAATAATATTCTGTTGTGTATATAGTACATCTTCTTTATTCATTCATCCCTTGAAGGACACTCAGTTTGTTCCCACATCTTGGCTACTGTGAACCTGGGAGTGCCTATCTCTTCAACATCCTGTTTACATGTCCTTTGGATATATACCCAGAGGTGAGATTGCTGGATCCTATGGTAGATCCATATTTAATTTCTTGAGGAATTACAGGTAGCTTTTTTAAGTGCCTGCACCAATTTACATTCCCACCAACAGGTCACAAGAGGTCCTTTGGCTCCACAGGCATGACAGCATTTTTCATCTATTATCTTTTTGATAATGCCATTCTAACAGGTGTGAGGTGATACCTAAGTTTGGTTTGTTTGTTTTTTTAATCTGCATTCTCCTAATGGTTTGTGATGTGAGAACCTTTTCATGCACAGTTGCCATTTCTAAGTCTACTTTGGAAAAATTCTACCTCTTTTTCTTTGCCCATTTTTAGTCATATCATGTGTTTTTCTTTTGTTTGTTTTTTGCTATTAAGTTGTATGAATTCATTATATATTTTGGATATTAACCCCTTATAAGATACATGATTTACAAATATTTCCTCCCATTCCATAAACTGCCTTCCATTTTGTTGATGGTCTCCTTTGCTGTGCAGAAGCTTTTTAATTCAATGTAGTCCCACTTGATTTTTGCTTTTGTTGCTTACACTTTCTGTATGAATCTGAAAATTCATTGCCAAGACCAATATCTAGTAGTTTACCCCCTGTCTTTTTCTGGGAGTTTTGTGGTTTCAGATCTCATGATCAAGTTTGATCCATTTTGAACTGATCTTTGTGCATGGTATAAGATGTGGGTGCAGTTTCATTCTTTTGCATGTGCATATCCAGCTTTTCCAGCACCATTTATGGAAGAGACTATCATTTCCCTATTGTAAATTATTTGCTTCTTTGTGTTAAATTAATTTTACATATATGCATCGGTTTATTTCTGGGCTCTCTATTCTCCTTTATTGATCCATGTGTTTTTTACATCAGTACCATACTGTTTTGATTATTGTAACTTTGCAATAAGGTTTGAAATCAGGAAGTCTGATGCTTCCAGCTATGTTCTTTCTCAATACTGCTTTGGCAATTGGGGATCTTTTGTGGTTCCCTTCCTACAATTTATAGTTTTTTTTTCTATTTGTGTAAAAAATGTCAATGAAGTTTTCATTAAAAATGCATTGAATATGTAGATTGCTTTAGGTACTATGGACATTTTAACAATATTAATTCAGTCATTGAACATGGAATATCTTTACATTAATTTATGTCTTCTTCAGTGCTTTCATCAATGCCTTAGTTTTCAGCTTACAAATCTTTATCTTATTTATTAAATTATTTCTGGCTATTCTTTTGGTTGCAATGGTAAATGGGATTTTTTTCTTAATTTCTTTTACTGATGGTTCATTGTTGGCGTATGGAAATGAAACTTATTTTGAATATTGTTTTTTTATCCATAGTGTTTTCCATATATAATATCATGGTACCTGCAAGTAGAGACAGTATTACTTCTTCCTTTTCAATTTGGATACCTTTCATTTCTTTTTTTGCCTAATTATCTTGGCTAGGACTCACATTACTATGTTAAATTTAAAAAAATGGCTAGAGTGGACACCACTGTTTTGTTCCTCATCTAAAAGAAAAACTTTCAACATCTCACCATTAAGTATGATATGGTCTGTGGACTTGTCATACATGGCCCTTACTATGTAGAGGTACATTCCCTCTATATCCACTTTGTTGAGAGTTTTAGTCATAAATGCATGTTAAATATTGTCATATAATTTTTATGCATCTATTGAGATGATCATGAATTTTAGGTTTCATTTTATTAATATGGTGTATGACATTGATGATTTGTGGCTGTTGATACATCCTTTCATCCTTGAAATAAATTCCTCTTGATCATGGTGTATGATCCTTCCACTGTATTGCTGAATTCAGTCTGTTCATATTTTCTTGAGTATTTTTCATCTATGATCATCAGGGAAATTGGTCTATAATTTTCTTTTCTGGTGGTGCTCTTGGATGGTTTTGTTATCTGGGTAATCATGGCCTTGGAAAAGAAGTTTGGGAATGTTCCCTCCACTTACATTTCTTGGAAAAGGTTGAGAGAATTGGTATTAATTCTCCTTGAAATGTTTGGAATAATTCATCAGTGAAACCACATGGGACTGGTTTTTTTTGTTGGCAATATTTTGTTTGCTGATCCAATTTCTTTGCTAGTAATTAGTTTGTCCAGATGTTCTATTTCTTCAAGATTCAAACTTAGTAATACGTTTCTAGGAATTTATCAATTTTTTTATCATTGGATTTGTTGGCCTGCAACTGTTTATAGCAGTTTCTTATGACACCTTTACACTTGTGTAATAGCAGTTGTATTATCTTTTGTTTCACCACTGGTTTTTTTTTGCTTGAGTCCTCTATTGTCTTTTTTTTTTCTGTAAACCTAAATGTGATTTATTCCCACAAAGATGTTTACACATTTTTTGGGGGGATTACTTATTTATTTATTTATTGTTTTCCCCTTCTCCCACCCTCCCCACCCGCCTTCCCACACCCCTCCCCTTTGGTAACCATTAGTTCCTTCTTGAGTCTCTGAGTCTGCTGCTATTTTGTTCCTTCAGTTCTGTGTCGTTGTTATACTCCCCATATGAGGGAAATCATTTGGCACTTGTCTTTCTCTGCCTGGCTTATTTCACTAAGCATAATATCCTCCAGCTCCATCCATGCTGTTGCAAATGGCAGGATTTGTTTCATTCTTATGGCTGAATAGTATTCCAGTGTGTATATGTATCACATCTTCTTTATCCATTCATCTACTGATGCACACTTAGGTTGCTTCCATTTCTTGGCTATTGTAAAAAGTGCTTCAATAAATATAGGGGTGTATATGTCTTTTTGAATCTGAGAAGTTGTATTCTTTGGGTAAATTCCAAGGAGTGGGATTCCTGGGTCGAATGTATTTGTATTTTGAGTTTTCTGAGGAATCTCCATATTGCTTTCCACAATGGTTGAATTAGCTTACATTCCCACCAGCAGGGTAGGAGGGTTCCCCTTTCTCTGCATACTCACCAGCATTTGTTGTTCTTAGTCTTTTGGATAGTGGCCATCTTTACTGGTGTGAGGTGATATCTCACTGTGGTTTTAATTTGCATTTCCCTAATGATTAGTGATGTGGAGCATCTTTTCATGTGTCTGTTGGCCATCTGAATTTCTTCTTTGGAGAACTGTCTCTTCATATCCTCTGCCCATTTTTTAATCAGGTTATTTGCTTTATGGGTGTAGAGGCATATGAGTTCTTTATATATTTTGGATGTTAACCCCTTGTCAGATATGTCATTTACAAATATATTACTCCCATACTCTAGGATGCCTTTTTGTTCTGTTGATGGTGTCCTTTGCTGTACAGAAACTTTAGTTTGATGTAGTCCCGTGAGTTCATTTTTGCTTTTGTTTCCCTTGCTCGAGATGCATTCAGGAAGAAGTCGCTCATGCTTATATTCAGGAGATTTTTGCCTATGTTGTCTTCTAAGAGTTTTATGGTTTCATGACTTACATTCAGGTCCTTGATCCATTTTGAGATTACTTTTGTGTATGGGGTTAAACAATAATCAAGTTTCATTCTCTTGCATGTAACTGTCCAGTTGTGCCAACACCAGCTGTTGAAGAGGCCGTTATTTCCCCATTGTATGACCATGGCTCCTTTATCATATATTAATGGACCATATATGGTTGGGTTTATATCAGGGCTCTCTAGACTGTTCCATTGGTCTATGGGTCTGCTCTTGTGCCAGTACCACATTGTCTTGAGTACTGTGGCTTTGTAGTAAAGCTTGCAGTTGGAGAGCATAATCCCCCCAGCTTTATTCTTCCTTCTCAGGATTGCTTTGGCTCTTCGGGGTCTTTTGTGGTTCCATATGAATTTTAGAATGATTTTTTCTAGGTTGTTGAAAAATGCTGTTGGTATTTTGATAGGAATTACATTGAATCTGTAGATTGCTTTAGGCAGGATGGCCATTTTGACAATATTAATTCTTCCTATCCATTAGCATGGGATGTGTTTCAATTTATTGGTATGTTCTTTAATTTCTCTCATGAGTGTCTTGTAATTTTCAGAGTATAGGTCTTTCACTTCCTTGGTTAGGTTTATTCCTAGGTATTTTATTCTTTCTGATGCAACTTTGAATGGAATTGTTTTCCTGATTTCTCTCTCTGCTAGGTCATTGTTAGTGTATAGGAATGCCACAGATTTCTGCTTATAAATTTTGTATCCGGCAACTTTGCTGAATTCAGATATTAAATCTAGTAGTTTTGGAGTAGATTCCTTAAGGTTTTTTATGTACAATATCATGTCATCTGCAAACAGGGACAGTTTAACTTCTTCCCTGTCAATCTGGATGCCTTTTATTTCTTTGTGTTGTCTGATTGCCGTGGCTAGGACCTCCAGTACAATGTTGAATAGAAGTGGGGAGAGTGGGCATCCTTGTCTTGTTCCCAATCTTAAAGGAAAAGCTTTCAGTTTCTCGCTGTTAAGGTTGGCTGTGGGTTTGTCATATATGGCCTTTATTATGTTGAGGTACTTGCCCTGTATACCCATTTTTTTGAGAGTTTTTATCATGAATGGATGTTGAATTTTGTCTAATGTTTTTTCAGCATTTATGGAGATGATCATGTCGTTTTTGTCCTTCCTTTTGTTGATGTGTATGATGTTGATGGAATTTTGAATGTTGAACCATCCTTGCATCCCTTGAATAAATCCTCCTTGATCATGATGGATGATCCTTTTGATGTATTTTTGAATTCAGTTTGCTAATATTTTGCTGAGTATTTTTGCATCTATGTTCATATTGGTCTGTAGTTTTCTTTTTTTGTGGTGTCTTTGCCCAGTTTTGGTATTAGAGTGATGCTGGTCTCATGGAATGAGTTTGGAAGTATTCCCTCTTCTTCTACTCTTTGGAAACCTTTAAGCAGGATGAGTGTTAGATCTTCAGTAAATGTTTGATAAAATTCAGCAGTGAAGCCATCTGGTACAGGATTTTTTGTTCTTAGGTAGGTTTTTGATTACCAGTTCAATTTCGTTGCTGGTAATTGGTCTGTTGAGATTTTCTGTTTCTTTCTGGGTCATCATTGGAAGGTTGTATTTTTCTAAAAAGTTGTCCATTTCTTCTAGGTTATCCAGTTTGTTAGCATATAGTTTTTCATAGTATTCTCTAATAGTTCTTTGTATTTCTGTGCTGTCTGTAGTGATTTTTCCTTTCTCATTTCTGATTCTGTTTATGTGAGTAGACTCTCTTTTTTTCTTGGTAAGTCTGGCTAGGGTCTTATCTATTTTGTTTATTTTCTCAAAGAACCAGCTCTTGCTTTCATTGATCCTTTCTATTGTTTTATTCTTCTCAATTTTATTTATTTCTGCTCTAATCTTTATTATGTCCCTCCTTCTACTGACTTTCTGCCTCATTGTTCTTCTTTTTCTAGTTTTGTTAATTGTGAATTTAGACTGCTCATATGGGAATGTTCTTCTTTCCTGAGGTAGGCCTGTATTGTAGTATACTTTCTTCTTAGTACGGCTTTTGCTGCATCCAACATACTTTGTGGTGTTGAATTATTGTTATCATTTGTCTCCATATGTTGCTTGATCTCTGTTTTTATTTGGTCATTGATCCATTGATTATTTAGGAGCATGTTATTAAGCCTCCATGTGTTTGTGGGATTTTTCATTTTCTTTGCATGATTCATTGCTAGTTTCATTCCTTTGTGATCTGAGAAGCTGGTTGGTACAATTTCAATCTTTTTGAATTTACCGAGGCACTTTTTATGGCCTAGTATGCGATCTGTTTTTGAAAATGTTCCATGTGGACTTGAGAAGAATGTGTATTCTGCTGCTTTTGGGTGTAGAGTTCTGTAGATGTCTGTTAGGTCCCTCTGTTCTAATGTGTTGTTCAGTGCCTCTGTCTCCTTACTTATTTTCTGTCTGGTTGATCTGTCGTTCAGAGTGAGTGGTGTGTTGAAGTCTCCTAGAATGAATGCATTGCATTCTATTTCCCTCTTTAGTTCTGTTAGTATTTGTTTCACACATGTAGGAGCTCCCTTGTTGGGTGCATAGATATTTATAATGGTTATAATCTACTTATGGGATTGACCCTTTTATCATTATGTAATATCCTTCTTTGTCTCTTGTGACTTTCTTTGTTTTGAAGTCTATTTTGTCTGATATAAGTACTGCAAGTCCGGCTTTTTTCTCCCTATTAGTTGCATGAAATGTCTTGTTCTATCCCTTCACTTTTAGTCTGTGTATGTCTTTGGGTTTAAAGTGAGTCTCTTCAAGGCAGCATATAGATGGGTCTTGCTTTTTTTATCCATTACGTGACTCTATGTCTTTTGATTGGTACATTCAGTTCATTTACATTTAGAGTGATTATGGACAGGTATGTACTTATTGGCATTGCAGGCTTCAGATTCGTGGTTAGCAAAGGTTCAAGGTTAACTTCCTTACTATGTAAGAGTCTAACTTAACTCAATATGCTATTACAAACACAATGTAAAGGTTCTTTTTTTGGTTATTTTTCCTCCTCCTTTTTCTTCCTCCTCCATTCTTTATATATTAGGTATCATATTCTGTACTGTTTGTCTATCCCTTGATTGACTTTGGGGATAGTTAATTTAATTTTGCATTTTCTTAGTAATTAACTGTTATACATTCTTTACTGTGGTTTTATCACCTCTGGTGACAGCTATTAAACCGTAGGAACACTTCCATCTATAGCAGTCCCTCCAAAATACACTGTAGAGATGGTTTGTGGGAGGTAAATTCTCTCAGCTTTTGCTTATCTGGTAATTGTTTAATCCCTCCTTCAAATTTAAATGATAATCTTGGTGGATAAAATGTTCTTGGTTCAAGGCCCTTCTGCTTCATTGCATTAAATACATCATGCCACTCCCTTCTGGCCTGTAAGGTTTCAGCTGAGAAGTCTGATGATAGCCTGATGGGTTTTCCTTTGTATGTGATCTTATTTCTCTTTCTGGCTGCTTTTAATAGTCTGTACTTATCCTTGATCTTTTCCATTTTAATTACTATATGTCTTGATGTTGTCTTCCTTGGGTCCCTTGTGTTGGCGGATCTGTGCACCTCCATGGCCTGAGAGACTATCTCCTTCCCCAGATTGGGGAATTTTTCAGCAATCAACACCTCAAAGACACTTTCTATCCGTTTTTCTCTCTCTTCTTCTTCTGGTACCCCTATAATGCGAATATTGTTCCGTTTGGATTGGTCACACAGTTCTTTCAATATTCTCATTCTTAGAGATCCTCTTTTCTCTCTGTGCCTCAGCTTCTTTGTATTCCTCTTCTCTAGTTTCTATTTCATTTATCGTCTCCTCCACTGTATCCAATCTGCTTTTAATACCATCCATTGTGCTCTTCAATGATTGGATCTCTGACCTTAATTCATTCCTGAGTTCTTGAATATCTTTTCATACCTCCATGAGCATGGTAATGATTTTTATTTGAACCCCCTTTCAGGGAGAGTCATGAGGTCAATATCATTTAAATCTTTCTCAAGAGTTGTATTAATAATTTTACTCTGGACCAGGTTTCTTGGCATTTCATATTTGTATATGGCGCCCTCTAGTGCCCAGAAACTCACTCTACTCTCTGGAGCTGCTCACCCCCTGAAGCAATGTTGGGGATTGCAGGGGAGTGGTATTGGTGCCTGGGGGGAGGAAAGAGCTGTTTTCTGCTTCCGAGCTGCTATGCCTGTCTCCACTGCCTGAACCATTGGGCCGAGCACACAGGTATAAGTCTCTGTGTTTTGTGTTTTTAGTTGCTGTAGACAGATCTTCCTCACTGGCTGGCCTAACGCCAGGGTAGGATTTCCCAGTTTGCAAATCTGGTGGGGCTGGCCAGGAGAAAGTTGCAGTAGACCGCCTGTCACGAAGAGGTTCTTTGAGCTGTGTAGGCAGCCAGGGAGCTGGAGCACCTGAAGATCATGAAAGCTCCCAATCTGCTGTGCAGAGTGCACCTGGATAATTTTGTCTACCTGTCCTTTTCTCCTGAGCAGTAAGCTCTGTGCAATCCTTGCCCCTTTAGCAGCCCTCTTGCTAAGGGCTTTGGCTTCTTTGTTAGGAAGTCTTTCAGACTGCCCGCCTTTCTTTTGTTCCAGAGCAGCTGGATATGGATCACTGCTTTCCACAAGCAGCTGGAATCTTAGTCTCTCCAGGAATTCTGCCTGTCTTAGCTTTCCAACCCCCAATTATGAGAGGATCATGCAAGCACCATGAAATGTAGGTTTGTGCTCCCAGAGCAGATCTCCAGATTTAGGTATTCAGCAGTCCCAGATCTCTACTCCCTCCCTGCTCTGTTCCTCTTTCTTCCATTGGTGAGCTGGGGTTGGTAAGAGCTTGGATCCCGCAGGACCACAGCTGTAGTATGTTACCCTTTTCCGTGAGGTCTGCTCTTGTCTCCAGGTGTATGCAGTTTGTTGCCATCCTCTTTCCTGTTGCTCTTTCAAGAGTAGTTGTATTAGTTATATTTTCATATTATATGCGGTTTTAGGACAAAGCCTCTGTCTCACCTTTTATGCCGCCATCTTTAATTCTGTTTAAACATTTTAACAGTAAGTCTCCTCTTTTTTTCTTATTGAGTCTTATTAAAGGTTTGTCTATTTTGTTTATCTTTCAAAACATGACCATGTAGTTTCATTGACTTTTTCTTTCGTATTCTTAGTCTCTTTCATTTATTTACATTCTGATCTTTTTATTCCCTTCCTTTTATTCACTTTTGAGTTAATGTGTTCTTTCATTTTTTTTTTTTTTTTTTTAGTTTTTAGTTTAATTTGTTTCTTTTTTCTAGTTACATGAGGTGAAAAGTTAGGTTGTTTATTTGTAGGAATTTATTCTTTTTTCCTATGGTAGGCATTTATTGCTATAAACTTCCATCTTTGAACTGCTTTTACAGCATCCTATAAGTTTTGGTATGTTATATTGTCCTTTATATTTATCTCAGAATTTTTAATATTTATTTCTCTTTCGCTGTCTTCATTTACCCAATGGTTGCTCAGCAGTGAGTTCTTTAATTTCCACATATTTGTGGATTTTCCAGCTTCCTTTTCACAATTGATTTCTAATTTCATTCTTTTGTGGCCAAAAAAAGTTCTTGGTAAGATTTCAATCTTCTAAGTTTATTATGACATGTTCTGTGGCCTAACATATGATCTATCCTGAAGAACGTTCTTTGTGAGCTTGAGAAGAATGCATATTCTGGTACTACTGGATAGAATGTTCTATAAAAGCCTGTTAAGTGTATCTGGTCTAACATATTTTTTTAAGTCCAATGTTTTCTTATTGATTTTCTGTCTGGATGATTTATACATTGCTGAAAGTGGTATATTGAAGTCTCCTATTATTATTATATTGCTGTTTCTTGCTTCAGTTTTTTTAGTATTTGCTTAATATATTTAAGTGTTTCTATGTTGGGTGCCTAAGAATTTACAAAATTTACATATTATTTATTAAATTTGAATCTTGAAGAAATAAAACACCTGAACAAACTAATTCCTAGCAAAGAAATTGGATCAGCAATCAAATTTTCTTGTGGACTGACCCCTTTATCATTATAAAATGACCTTTTTTGCTTTACAATCTTTGGTTTAAAGTCTGTTTTATCTGATAGAAGTATAACTAACCCTGCTTTGTTTTGGTTCCCATGCATGTGGAATATCTTTTTCCGTCCTTTAACTTCATTCTGTTATATGTCATTAAATCTGACATGAGTCTCTTGTAGGCAGATGTTTTGGTTTTAGTTTTATTAATTATTCAGCCACAGTATGACTTTTGATTGGAGAATTTAGTCTAATTATATTTAAAGTACTTATTGATATGTATAGACTTACTATTGATATTTTGGTATTTGTTTTCTGACTGTTTTATAATTCTTTTCTTTTCTCTTACCTTTTGAATATTTACTTTAGCTTTTTGCTTCATCTTATCTTTTGACAATGTAACTGTAATGTGCCTTGGATGGGTCTCTTTGGATTCATCTTGTTCATCTTATTAGGACACTCCATGGGCTTCTCGATGTGGCTGTCAGTGTCTTTTCCCATGTCATGGAATTTTTCAGCCACTGTTTATTTGAATAAACATTCTGTATTTTTCTGTTTCCTTTTCTCATTCTGGGACCCTTATAATGCCTATATTGGTCTCCTTGATGGGCCCACAAGGCTGAGAAAAAATCTTCACTCTTTCTCTCATTTTCTCCTCTGAGTGAAGGAATTCCACTGGCCCATCTTTGGAGTTTGCTGATGCTTGTTTCTGCTGGATTTAGTCTGCTGTTGAAACTCTGTACTGAACTTTTTCAGCTCAGTTATTGCATTCTTCAGCTCAATGATTTCTGTTTGTTTTTTTACATTTTCTTTCTTTGTTGAAATTCTCACTTTTTCACTCATCGACCTCCTGAACTCAGTGAGTATCATTATGACCATTATTTTGTACTATTTACCAGGTAAATCACTTGTCTGTCTCCATGTCATTTAGAATTGTTTTTGGAGTTTTATGCTTTTTTCTTTGCTTGGAGCATAATCTTCAGTTTCTTCCCTTTGCTTGACTCTTTGTGTTGGTTTCTGCACATGAGATAAATCAGCCACCTCTCTCAGCTTTCCGGAGTGGTGCCCTGTCAGGATTAAACTTATCATTCAGCTTGGCCTGAGTTCTCGGCTGTCTCACATGTCTTTGTGATTGTACAAGTAGCCTTTGTCTGTTCTTAGTGGCTCCTAGAACCTGAGGGTGTCCCAAAGGGGAGGATATCCAGTCAGCACCAGGTATAGGCTGATAGGATCCTGGATCTTCACGTGACAGCATTCAAAGTTCCCAAACAGACACCTTCAGGGATGGCCTGGGAGTCAGGCGTTTCTGTCTGCTCCCTTCTCACGGAGCCCTGTGGGGATAGCCAGTTAAGAATTGTTTCTTTGTTTGTTACAGTCCTGTGAGACCTGTGCCCACAAGCCCTACTGGCTAGCAGGTAATCAAGGCTTATGTCCCCTGGGCAGCAGCCAAAACATCCAGATGCCAGACATGTGCATAAGTTCCGCCCAAGGAGACACTGCAACCTGGAGCCGCAGGGAGCAGGTGGAGACAGTGCGGGCACCCTTGTCTCCAGCAGGATTGCTTCCAGTCCCCAGAGGTTTACTTTATCAGAAGTCTGCATTGGGCAGGAGCTTCTAAAGCATGCACACAGGCCTCTCTCAGGGAAAGACTGGGAGCTGGGTTTTTCTGTCCATTCCCTCTGTCCTGAGCACTGGTGGGGACTGTGGGAGTCCTCACAAGCTTGCTAAGAACTGTTTTTTTCTGTTTGCTATCATCTTGTGAAGCTAGGGGATAAGAGACCTATTGGCTTTCTACGAGGTGTTCTGTGGGCTCATCCCTCAGTCGGACATCTTACAAGACTGAGTCCAAACCCTCTCACCCCAGGGTAAAGCTGGGAATTGTGGGTCCCCTCCCATTTTTATGTCTCTGTGCTGGGGTGGGGTGTATGAAGGAGTGTTTCTCGCTCACTCCTACCAGTTTCAATGTGGGTATTTTCCCTTTTGTTTGATGTACAGGAGTCACTCCTCTAGTTTCTGGGCTTCTTTTAGAGGGAATTGCTTTGTGTCTACCTGTACATTTGGTGTGTCCACAGGAGGAGCCGCCTATGTCACCATCTTGGACTGGAACCCCATGTTATTCTTTTTATTGATAAGGCAAAAGAAATCAGAAAGATTCACCTACAAGAGATGAAATCCATTCTAGCCCCAGTACTTATACAGTGCACGACACTCAACTTGCACTCAACTTTTGTATTCTGTAATCAAAGAACAGCTACTGCTTCTTTTCTTCTGTCCTCTCTCCCTTTTTTATCTTCCTCTAATACATGTTTATTGACCATTTACTTGTGAATCAATCAGAAATGTGTATAAACAAAGGTTGCATTCCTATTCAGAAGTGTTATAAAAAGGGACAGGCTTTGGAACAAAAGCTTAACCCAGATCCTCTCTAAGGCGGATGATCCTAAATGCCGACCCACAGACCTGAAGAGCCTACCACCACCAGCACTGCAACAGCAGTTAATTTAGCAATTACATTTTCCATGACTGTGTGAAATCTAGGGATAGGTAATATTAACATCTTTGGACTTTTTGCTCAGAGGCAAACTGATTTGCACATTCACTTACTGCTCTGCCCACAGTTTAGTAAAACAGAGAAAATAAAGAAAGAACAATACACAAGCAACAGAGTAGGGAGGTGGAAGGTAGTGGGGATTTTGGTAACACTCTGGAAGGCAGAATGGGAACAGACCTTACCACAGTGGTGAGAACTCAGTTCACAGAAGCAGAAGGGGCTTGAGGGCTGTAGGTGCTCTTCCCACGGGGAGGACAGGTGGACATCGCTTGTTGCAGACAGCCAGGGCAGGGAGAGGGCAGGGATCAGACATTGCTTAATCAGTGATCCCACTGCCTCTTTCCCACTGCACCTCGTGCACCGTCCCAGGCTCCATAGATTTACCCTGACCCACAATGAGAGGATGCTCACCAGTGTATTTACCATCTGCCTGAGGAAAGTGAGCATTCCTGGTTTGTATCTAATGTACTGACTTAGTCTTTGGAATTGTGGGATGGGAGTGGGTCGGTAAGTTCACACCTCTCCATTTTTAAGTACCTACAGTGAAATCTCTTATTCAAAATAGCCCATCCCTCCACACAAGCTTACAGTCAGCCCCCATCTCCTTCATGCCCAGGACCGAATGGGCAAACAGACCTATTCAGGAGCAGAGGAGGCTCACAGCAGCTTCTCATGCCAATTATTGTTGCTTTTCATCCATACCACACAATGATACCCAGAGATCCCCAAACCTTTGAGAAAAACAAAAGTATCAACAACACAGAAAGAAATGAATAAATGAAGAAACAAAATGTATACGTCCCATGAAAAACAGGTGTTGAAGGGGAAAAAAGAGAACTTGAAAACTAAAACCCTAGAAAAGAGAAAAATATTGTATGTACTTATGAATTCATTTTATTAATTAAAAAAAAATGACCAGCCATATACTATGAGCCAGGCACCGTTGTAGCAGAGAGAATATATTATACTAAGGAAAATAGATAATATGTTTTCCCTCATAGTGCTTCTATTTTGTTAGGAAAACAGACACTAAAGAAATTAGCAAATATAATTACAGGTAGCAGTTAAATACTAAAAAGATATTTAAGCAGGTTAAAAAACTTAAGGATTGTAGGCAACAAAATTGACTGATTGCAGTGGAGAACAACATAATTACAAAAAGTTAAGGGAGGCTATAGAATCAGGCATTTATGGCTCCATTGACAAGGTCCATGAGCAACAGCAAGACACAAAACTAGCACAGCATGGAAACCAGGGCCGTCCCCCTGGGCGCCATGCATATCCCCTTTCACCACCAGACGCCCCCAGGAGTCCCTGCTGCTGTGGCTGTGGGAACGTCGACATGGTCGCCTCTGCAGGAGACTAGGGAGCCCACCTCAGGTGCATCACCAGTTACGGCTGAAAGCCCAAGGTGGGTGCATTGGGTGCAGAGGCCAGGAGGACTGTGAAAGGATGGAACATTTTCAGTTTGAGAGTAGGAGGCAAACTCCTGAGTTTTTAATCCAGGATTTCTGAAACATAGAAGGGTTTCAAATAGCCAGGCACCAAAACAGATGACAAGCAGCCACCATGGTGGATAAAAGAACCAGGGGGTAATTCTGGGACATATTTCCATTTTCTGTTTTCAATGCCTTCCTCATGTCAAAGAGTAGGATTCAATTATTGCTGAATTATTTCCTTTACATTTTAGGATTCCCTGATTCAAAGAGAAACGATATGATGAGAAGAGTTCAAATATAGTGCTCAGAAAGTAGACAAATGGGGCAAAATGCAAAAACATAGTTTGATTCCAGTGAGAAATTCAGGGCAGTATTGTCATGGTAGAATGGCAACAGAATGTAGACTTAGAATGAGAGAGAGAGACTGAGAAAAAAATGGTATATATAGAAGCTGACTCATGCTTTTATGAGACAGCTGAATTCTGCTTGGAAACTTAATCAGCTGAACTGACTGATACCAGAAGATAACTATAAATATTCCTTAGCTTCACATTCATACTAGTGCAGCAAAGTTTCCCAAGCTGAATGCCTTACCTGAGAGGGGAAAGGCTAAGAATGTAAGAAAGGAATATAACTCATTTACTCTTTCATTCATTCAGCAAACATTTTGTTCTGCTTTCTACATTAAGAATGAAACACATGCTCTGAGCTGGCAAGAACTCACAGCTGAGAAATCAATGACTGCCACAGAATGACAAGTGTCAGAAAACCCAGAGCTCGTTATGACATCAGAAAACAGAGAAAGGCTACCTAACAGCCTGGGAGGCAAGGACAGTATTTCCAAGAGAGGACTTAGCTGAAACTCGAAGGAAGAATAGGAGCTCAGCTGCAGAATGAGAAGAAGACAGCTGTATCAGATTTAAGAAAAACAAACAAACACATGATCTGAGGGGGAAAAGAAGCCTGGAAAAAAAGTGTTTGGCTGAGTTTGGGAATTCAGCCAGTGTGGCTGAGATGGTGGTTACATATCTCAGAGAGGAGCTGCCACCTAGGACATGAGCCATATCACACGAGGCTTTGTGCTTCTTGCCAAGTAATTGGTGCTAAATTCTGGAACGGAAGCTTTGGGGCAGGAAAGTAGCAAGACCAGCATGGAGGAAGAATTTGGAGGTTGGAGGTTACAGGAAAAATCAGATGATTCTAACAGCACAGGAAAGAAGCAATGAGAGATCCAAGGACAGACAATGGAGTTAAAAAAATAGCAAGATGGACTCAAGAGAAAATATGGAAGATCAGTTCCAAGGATGCAGGGAGGTATAATCCAGGGAAATATAATTTCCTCCAACTACTTTCAACCTTAAAATCAGGAAGAGAAAAGAAAATGTGTGTGTTTGTGCAAATATATACATATACAGAATATACACAGAAAGGTATGGAAAAACCTCAAAGCACATGATCACATCAGAGGGTTTTTCTGTGCACTCAATATTCTAACTGCCCCATTTCCTAAATGTTAGCGTTTTTTATAAGGCTAATGTGTTTAAGAAACACTTGCTTTTTAGAAAAGGTGAAATTTTTATTGCATGTTTAAAAACAAGTAACACCTAGCTCCCCAGAAAAGGGAAAGGTGGGCTTTCAGCCATGGGGAACAAACTGATCAGTGTGATGAGGCTGGACTGAGTTTGATTTCGGCTTGGGATGGCAGGAAGATGGACCAGCTAGATAGGTGAACCCACACGGACAGGATCAAGTGTGGAGTGCTACAGAGGAAGAACAACTGACTTCCTCTTGAAGAGCTGCTGATCTTTGTTTATGAGTAGAGTAGCAGAAAGAATTGAAAGCAGGTTGGCCTAAGAAATAATTTGGAGTTAGAATGGGGTAAAATGAGCTAAGTGGTGTGGCCTGTGTAGAATAGCAGGCTGGCTGTGAGTGGCCAGCAGGGAATTCTGGGAGAGCTGGGAGCTGTGCTGGTTGGGAGGGTCTCTGAGAGCAGGGTGGGTGGAGGAGATGTATTTTAATAGTTGAGCTGAGGTCCATCAGAGAAAGAAAGAGGAAAGGCCAGACATGAGGGCAGACGAGCACACAATGGCAGGGTACGTTTCTGGGGCTGTAAGTGACCAGGCATGCCGGGATAATGGAGCCCATGTGTGTGTGCCCACGTGTGTGTTTGGGCCAGGGAGCTGAGAAGATATTGCTTATTCACCAAAGGAATTTAACAGGTAGGGAGGGTGTGAGGTTAGAGAAGGCAGGAGCGGAATCTCAGATGGTCTCCCATAGACTACCACGTAGTTGGGGCTTTGTCCGATAATGTAGTGTGTTTAGAAAGATATGTGATGAGATTTGCAGCTGTGAAAGATCTCGCCTTACAGGGGGCACTGACAGGAGGCAGGAGGAAGGAGGAAGACTGATTCATGTCCTGCTGTTCATCCCATTGAGTCTCAACATTTATTGTGCATATAAATCATCTGAGGATCTTGTCAAAACACAGACTCTGATTCAATGGGTCTGTGTGGAGCCCGAGTTCCTACATTTGTAACATTTCTAGCAGTCGGCTGGTCCATGGGCAGCACTTTGATTAAGAAGGGATTGAGGGTCATTTTTCTGGCCCTGTGAGAGGATGAACGCCTGAACCATAGACGGTAGCTGTTGCTATTCATCTCTTTAGTGTCTTAACTAGGCGGTTTCCTGACCAGTCAGGTGCCTGGCCTGCACACATAGGGACTCAATGGCTGACTCCATCTAAGAATGCTCACACAGATCTGTGTCCTCTAGGTTATTCTCCCGAATGAACCACAGACATGCTCCAAGGACATGCTTCCCTTATTCAGGTAAGTACCTGTTTCATGAGGTCATATGTCCAGTGGATTTTCTCTAAGAGAAATATAATTACAGGTAACAAAATCATAAAGCCTTCTTCCTGTCCTTGCAGGATTCATTTTACTCCAACCTGGGATGTTGTGCCAATAAATGTTCCTTCCCAGCCTCTGTGCTGACATGGCTGAAGGCACTTTAGCAGCTCTCCTATCCAAACGCATTTGAGAATCAACCTGTCGGTGAGTGGGGTTCGTATGCATCTCCATCTTCTCCCAGCGGCACACTTATTGCTGCATTCGGTTGTTGGCTTCAGGGTAGAGTTACTGGGCATTCATTTTCTAAACACAAGAACAAAAGAAAAAGAAAATCTCTTCAAAACTTGTAGTTTTGTCAGTTGGGTCAGGTTCTTCCCTAAAGGCTCTCTTTCTTCATCTGACGTGAACTTTGTGCATGATTTGCAAGACTACCGTATGTACAGAAGTTTGATGTAATGGTGAAATATTTTCTTAGGCTCACCTGTGACTTCTGTTTCTTCCTCCTTCATGTTTATTCTTTCTCATCTTTTGGACACTTTTCCCAGCCATACCTGGGCAATTTGCTTACTCTCAATACCCTCCATGTTTCTCTTTAAAAAAACTAGATGCCTAAATTTTAAATGAAAGGAAGAAAAACAATGAAATATTTCTTTACAAATGAAAATCATCCATTAGCCCTATTGTCAAAAACTATGAAGGGTCAACGATTTTCCCCTACCTCCAAGCTAACTAATTTCCCTGCTACAGTTTTGTGTCCTGAGAGAAGATACAAGACTCTGGGGTCAGACCCAAAGGACATTTACTCCGTTCACGGCAAGCAGCCTGAGCCTGGAGTCCCTGTCGGCTTCCCTTGTTGTCCCAGATGGAGGATGCCCGTGCAGTGAGTTTGCATCGCGGCTGAGGACCACTGAGCTTGGGGAATCTGACTCTGTAATGCAGGCAGCAAGCAGACCTGCCCTTTTACCCAGGAGGGGCACTGAATTCTCAAATGAAGGCTCAGTGTCTATCGCTTATTGCTATTATACTGCATAGTAAACAAATCTGCCCTCTGCTGTAGGAGACATCGTCTCTACTTTTCTAGGCTGTTCACTCTGCAAACATCCTTGAAACATCCTTGAAAAGAGTTGACCAGAAGAAGCTGTTGGCGCTGCTCCTTGAAAGAGGTGGAGAGACACCTGAGAGACCCACCGACGACGGCCTCCCGGCACTCACAAATGCCTTTCTGTGCTTTAAGACTCAAAACATCAGCACCAGCTTAGCGCACGTAAAAGGTTATTTTTAAATTTCTTTTTGAGCAGCTGCACAATGAAAAGTCACCACATGCCTTGATGAAGCGGCATGAACGGAGCTCTGGAGTCGGAAAGTCATGGATGTGATTGTGCATCGGCCGCACCTGGATGGATTCTGGGCCGAACCCCTTACCTGCCTACACCTCAGCTCGCAGGAACCTCAGGGGAAGCAGAGCCTGTCTGAGGTCCTGACCTCCCGGCACAATGCCTCGAATACTGAAGGCAATTTCCACACGTGTCTTCATCTCACTCTGAGTTCACTCTTATGAATGAAGCTTACTCACCTTCTCACTTGGTTCTAAATACTCATGAAAAGAGCTTACCTGTCTGCTATTTACTTTCAATTTATTCTCTGACTAGTCAAATCTGGAGAAACAAATGGGAGAGATGATCTGGAGCAGTATTTTTATAGGCACAAAATGCACACACATTGTATCATGAACCTTATTGCAAAATTATTTGAAGATTTATGCATCTATCCTGTTGTATTAATTAGATGAGATCACGAGTCAAACCCCTAACACACTGCACTGTAGATGAACAAGAAAACTTTGTTTTCTTCCTCTAAGATCTTTGTTACCTCTTCCTTCTATCTAATATTTGTATGGCAAAAATTTCTTTTTACTAAATTTTTGAGGACTTCCTAGCCACATTGGAGAAACACTTATTGATCTTGTGCTTCGTGGCAACTGCCATTCTGTTTCTTTCTTCCTCTAGCTGCCAGAATTCTCAAATGAGGGCTCAGTGTCTATCACTTTTTAAATAATTTTCTTTGCATAGACCAGCCCTCTACCCACCATAATCCTGAAATCAATCAGTCCAAATCCAATGCCAAACCACCCACCTTGGCCATTCCTTTGAACATGTGTCCTCCATACTTTATGACAGATTACATTTTCCAAATACAGCCACAGCAGTATTTCTGGTTCTCCATGCTCTTTGAGAACACTGCTGCTCCCCATCAAGAGCTTATCTACTTCTCTTCCCGTTGCGCAGGCCTGTAACCACTCTTACCAATACAGAGTGACAGAGACCATGCCACGGGGCTTCCTAAGCCAGGTCACAAGAAGGATATAGCTCCTCCCTGGCTTTCCCTGTTGGTGCCTCTGCCCTGTGGGCTCAGCCACCATGCAGTGAAGAAGTCAGGCCATGGAGCAAGGCTGTGTGGGCTTCCAGACTCCAGGCCCAACTGAAATACCAGCTGGAAGACAGGTTCGGCCACCAGGCATGAGTGAACAGCATCAGGTGATCCCAGAGTTCAGCAGCTAAGTCCCTGCAGCCTTGGCTTCTTCCCAGCAGAAGCCACAAGCATTGCTCAACAGTCTTCCCTGACTGGGCCTTGTCTGAACTCCTGACCTGTGGATTCTATAAATCATAAATGTATTTGTCACTAAGTTTGCAGTAATTTGTTACACTGACTTGGTAACTGGAACACACTCCTTAAAACCACTCCTGGAAATTGTCTCCTACCAAGTGCTGGAACTTGAATGTCCTCGGCTTTCCCTCTAATACTCTTAGGATCCCTGCTCTCTTCTGCTCTGGGTCTGCCTGCTGCCCTGCATTGATCCCAAGATTTTCACTTTAGATCTCTCCTGTCAGTCTCCCACTGCCCTCTTGCAGAGCACAAGTCCACGCTTAATGTGTTTAAGCCTTTGTCTCAGGAACACAACTCTTTGGATCCGTTTTCTAAGGACCAGAGTTTAAGATGAGTCTTGCTGTCTGGATCATACAAATAAATATCTCCTTAAATTTGAACCACAGGCATCTTGCTTGCCTCACCTGAACCCTGGCCATTAATCCCTCTCTAGGTATATTTACCTGATAAAATCCTTATCCTGTATCTGTAATTCCATGATAAAATGAATAGGTTCGTGACTTTGACCTTCTGGGTTTGAATCCCCAATTTGCCATTGACAAGCTATGTCAATGGGATTATTTTAACTCTTAAGTATGTTAGGTTTGACACCTATTAAATAGGGTAGTGTTAAATAAACTGATGAAAATAATGACCTTAAAACATTTCCTGTAATATAAATAATTAATGTTGGCTGTTAACATTCTCCATTATAATTATTTCATATCATTGTATGCCTCTTCATCATAATAATTTATATAATAAGTGAAATTAGACTTCGGTCAAAAACTAAAATGATGCTTCCTTTGAGCCTCTCCACTCCTGGTAATAGTACTCACATTATTTGACTTACTTACATCTAAGTTAAAAATAATCTTTGAACTACTGCCTTCCTTTAACCAGTTTTGGTAAATTTTTGGTTCTAATATCTCTTTACCCTTTTCTCTTTTCATATGGTGTTTTGGCCTTCACACAATTGATGAAATCGGGGTGGTAGGAGGATTAGCCTTGATGTGACTTCACAGCATCTCAGTGGGGTCACCACTCTCACCAAACAGTAATTATAAGAACATGTTCCAGAAGCAGCTCTGTGGCCATGTGTCCACACCTCAGGCTGTCATACATTACTCACACCCAAATTCTTCCAAGCTGACTGACTATTCTGAACTCATTTTTCATAAACTCATAAACTCTGGGTATCTCTTATCAAAAGCCAGCCAAGGCTCCCTATTTCATAGTACAATAATCTCCACACCTCAGCCTTTGGTGTCAAGGCACCTAAAGAGTAAACCTCACTAACTTATCTGACCTCATTTTTCACTAACAAGTAAAGTGTATTTTCCAAGTAGATTCTCCTGAATGTGCCATAAAATAACATTTGCTAATTTAAACATATGCCTTGGTAAATTGTAGTTCATTGTAGATTTTTCCTGGTATACATGACACTCTTTCAGCTTTGACCTTTCAAGCTGGTTATGTTTAGGATGTAAGTATTGTTATTACAGAGCACAACTAAATATTACATAATATTGAAAAGAATTTTAAGCATAGGAATCCATAAGAAACTAATCAAACGTATCATCATTATTTTTTTAAAGTATGTGGACACCGTGGCTATCCAGAATAATCCCCTTCCCATTGCAGGGCTCCAAATAATATGTCAGTTATTGATAATCTTAGACTGAATTACATTATTTCTTATTTCCTTGTAGAAAATAAGGTATTTTTCTTTTCCTGAAGCATGTTGTGTAAAGCCACATCCTAATATTCTATGAGAATAAGCAAAGTATTCACATATTGATATGAGTAAACTACTTAATCATAGAATCTTTGAAAAATTCAGAGGGCCTGATCTTATTTTCTGGCTAGTTTTACCTAGAACAATATATTTTAAAAATTAATGATTTATAATTATTTGTGGTCATCTTTTAACTCTCAGGATCACTTATTTCACTATTTCATAGGATTCAAACAAATTTCCTCTTTCACATTCAGATTAGAGCTTACATTATGAAGAAATGATGCTGAATTTATTAACACTTTCTTTGCATTTTCTAGGCATCTTGAAGTGTTATAAAATTTTGTATCATGAGTCATATGGTCTTAATTTTGAAAACATAATCAAAACCATCCCCGAAGTCAATTACAATTTTATCTGAGATTGGAAAAATATATATTTAAAATATAAATTGCCAACTTGGTGAATTGTAGAAAGATTTTTCAGAGGATATTGAAAAGAGAAAAATCTTTCAGGAAAGTCTATAATTTTTATCTATCAAGGAATAGAAAATAATAATTTTGCAGGAAGATATCTTTAAAAAGACTATCATTTGAAAGATATGTTTGCTTCCTGTGAGTATTGGGCAGTTTATGAATAATTAAGACTGAGCAAAAATATTGATAAATTGCAGATAGATTGTCCTTAGAGAGCTGGACAAGGTGACTAAGTATTTTAAAAGGCTGCGAGTAATGTATTCATTCCTCAAACCACTGCTATTTACATCTGGACTATCTCTGAATTAAAAAGCATTAAAAAGATGGCATGGGAAGTCTATTGGGGGTAACTTCTGTCTAGTTTTAGAAATAACATCTGGTCCTCACCCTAATCATCTATAATATTTAATATCAACCATTAGACACATTACTGAAATGTATGAAATCAAATAAATGTATTTGCTTCAAGAACATAATACACTGTGATTAAGAACATGCAGATCACTGCAGATCAAACTTAAACTGTCTCATTCCTTATTTCTTATGATTAAAATCGGCAATAAACAAAAAGATTCAAAATATCAGAACTCTATTAGATAACTGTAAACCATGAATTCAGGCTGGCTTATATTTGAAGTACTGTCTAATGGATGGAAGAATGGCTAACAGGCTAGATCTAGTCAGATGATAAATAGAAGTTTGTTCAGCCAGAGATTTTTCCTACAAGATGCCATGGGGATGAGAATCGGTTAATTGAATTTGTCATTGTTATTAATGATATGGAATAGAGAATAAACAACAGATACATTAAGTGAGCAGGCAATAGAAGATTGGAAAATTTGCATGTCAGTGCAATACAATGATGAGGTCCAAAGCCAGTTGAAAATCCATAATACACCCAGGAGATGACAAAGCAGTATTTAAACTAAAATAAAAAAATTTTAAATAACAAAATGCACATAAAAGATATTTCAATGCAGGGAAATTGAAAACATCAAGTTAAAATAATTAAGACTTGCATGGTCCAGAGTAAATCATGTACGTGGTTTTAATATGTTGGAGCTATGCTTTCTTTCCTTTGTTAATTCATTACAGTTGTAATGTTAATGTATTAATGTTCACTGTAAATGTTTACTTCAAGGGAAATATATAGTTAGTATACTTTCTAAAGTAAAAAGGACAGTGGCTTAGCAAAAACTCTGCTCCTTTTTCAGTTTTTCCTCAGGACCCTACCAGGTCTGTGGACATGAGGGGCAAGTTAAATGCCTCCTGAAATATGCCGCATCTTTGCTTGCATGGGGAGCCTCACAATATTTAGTTCTGTATTGTTGACTAAATAAATTGAGCTTTATTGTACATGTGTGTGGTCACTTCCCACAAATTGAAAATCTTACAATGCTGATGGCGGGGCTCTTGTTCACAGAGCCGAAGAATGAACTTCGCGAACAGTTAAGGTAGGAGAGCAAGGTACAGGCTTTTAGAGATAGAGTGAGAGGACAGAGCTCCTGGCTCACTCCAGGAGGGGACAAGAGAGTCCGGGGTGGTGCATTGTCTAGGGGTTTTTATAGGCAGTTGAGAGACAAAGGGCTAGGGATGTACACCTGTTAAGTGGTTCCAAATACTTTTGAAGAAATACTAAGTTTCTTCTTAGTCTTCCTGGTTATTTACAAGAACTTTACTGATCTGATTTCCTCCCAGGATAGCAGCTTCCTGGTCTGGGAGCATATCACTCAGGGCTGCCTGCTTTGCTCCAAAGGTGGACTGAGTCCTTGTTTTACTTTTTAACTAATTGGGTTTCAAGATGGAATCCTTCCTGTTTTTTTTTACTATGTTGTTTTGGGCTTGCAGTAGTTTTGGGCTTGCTTGCTACATTGCCCAAGTGGCAACAAATGATTTGTTTAGGGCTGGAGGAAGAAAGGCAGCCCTTGGGTAAAGTTAGAAAAATAAGCAGGCCAAAGCAAATCTTGCAATGGTTATGTTGCTTTGTTTTTTTCCAGAGGCCCTCACCCTACTCTGTCTAAGCCCATGGTCCCTGTCTCAGTGCTGTAACCCACCGCACCATTGCCTTCTAGGGGATCCTCATTATCTTTCAACTCTTTGGCCTATACAACAATTTTCATGATTTAACAAATTGTGAATAGTGAATGAGAAAGTAGGTAGTCGGGACCATGTGCAGAAAAACATCCTTCAGAATAGTGATTGGCCTTCGACTCAATACCTTGATGGCTGATTTCTCTCTTTTTCTCTCTCTCTGGGAAAAAGAAGCGGAGCTGGGGCTGTGGCCACCAATCAACATAAGAGAGCCAATTTATTGACTCCAACTGTAATAGACTTCAAAAAGGTATATAACAAATAAGAAAATACTAAAAATTCAAGAGTGTGCTGAGTTGGTCATAGAGCCACCACACTGTTTTGGCTCAGGCTACATTAATCACATTAGACCGTTCCTGGAGCAGACATAGCCAGGCATCGCACCGTAGGCTCCCAGGATGGAGAGTGAGATTAGGTCATGTATATTACCCCCTAACAAGATGCATAAATTCCATATAAGTGGTCATGCATCCTCTTATTACACATTTCCAGTGCTGGGGAATTCACTACCTCTCCAGACAGTTCATTCCATTTCAGGACAACTTTAATTATTTGAAAGTCCTTTCTTCCATTAAGCCCAAATCTAGCTCCTAACAATTTCCACGTATAGATCTCAGTTCTTTCTGTGGCTACAAAGTAGAAGGAAGCAGAACAGTTCCTCCTTAATAAAGGCTACTAAATATTTGAAGACAGCAGCATGTCAGTACATGTCTTTGTCACATGCTAAATACTGTCTTCTTTTTTTTTCAAACCCTTTTCTTGGTATTTCCTGAATTGCATGCCCACCTCTTTCCTGGTGTCTCTCAATTGGTTCATCTCCAGTTTATATTGATTGTTTTAAAAAGTTGTATCCAGTATTTAAATGGCCTCTACTCTATAAATTGTGAAGCAGTTAGCATGAAGCACCATAGTACCAGCACTATGTGGTGTTGGACAGAGTTTATCCTAATGTCAAAGCCAAGACCAGCTTTTCTAGAACCTCTGTTCACTCGCCATGGTTGGGTTCCCACATAGGATGATTTTTGTCCCTTCTCTCAAATTTCTTTTTCTCATTGAAAGATCATTATTGGTGCCTTAATGATGGTGAAGAAAACCTATAATTTCTCATCTCTAGTCTCTTGGTGGAGGGCATTCGATGTTTTAAAATCAATTACATGAAGATGTAGATACCTATTATTAGATTATTGATGAGTGAATGAGGAACATAAGCTAATGGGTAGTTTTGTAGAGAGAAGGATAGGGGCTAAGAGGATGTGCAACTATAACAGAAAATACTTTGCTAACTTACACATCTTTCCTAAAATGATTCCTAAGAAATGTGTGATGAGATAGATATGTCATCCTTGAGGCATATACACCTGAAC
Organism: Smutsia gigantea; assembly: GCA_032199065.1. Lineage (NCBI taxonomy): Eukaryota > Metazoa > Chordata > Mammalia > Pholidota > Manidae > Smutsia > Smutsia gigantea. The sequence continues at coordinate 218,110 of JAVSCE010004861.1, read as the reverse complement.
ATGAATCTGTGCTTACCGCCTACTTGTTATCTGAACTTAAATGATTACAGAATTTATCTAACACTCAGTTTTCTCCTTTATAAAGTCAAGATAATTCTAACATTAATTTTAAAGGTTTAGAATGAGAATTAAGTAAAATCATGTACTAAACAGAGGATGTAATTGAGCAGGCTCTCCACCTGTGTGCACTGTGGCTTCCTCTTCCTCCCTTTACCTGAGGTATGGCTTACGAAAGATTGTGAGTCTTCAGGTAACTTTGGAATGACTATCATTACTTAATTCACACCCTGGCCTGATGGACACCTGAGGATTGTGGGCCACGAAGCAGAAGGGTGTGTGGTTACTGCTTGAGAGTGGTCTCTTATATTGTTGTTTTGTTTTAATTCTGACTGCGGGTCATGGTGGTCCTGGCTCGGGTGCCTTGCTTTAGAGATTGTGATCTGAGGGGAAACCACAGCCATTCCCTCAGCCTCACTGCCTTGCGGGCTTTATTCCATGATAGTACTCCCCAAATCTCTTTTCTCTGTGAGAGTTGAATGACCAGGAAGTGTAGGGGAAAGTGAATGAAGGTCAGCCTAGCCCAGATTGGATTAAAAGCCCCTGACCTTATTAGTCATGTGACCTTGGATGATACATTTAATGTTTCAGAACCTCAGTTTCCTTGCCTGCAAAACTTTTACACATTTACTGTACTAATTTGAATAAAAGGTGCTTATCACATAGTGGCCAATATTGTCATCATCCATCCATATAAAGAACTTAGCATAGTTCCTCATACATAGATAATATTTAACAAATAGTATCTAGTATTACAGTTATCATTACTTTTAACATTGTCTTAGGCACAGAACATGAGATATAATATGGTATATATAACTGATACAGGTAAGTGATAGCATGACGTGGACAAACTAAAGACTGTTTGCATATGGATAGCGTAGGTGAGTGGCATCTAAGTCAGGACCCTGTGCACAGGAGACTCTTGAGTAGTACTGATGACAAGGGGGATTTATATTGCATGTAAAACTAGTACAAAGCAAAACCTACAAGAGTTGCTTAACACGTGGTAGCTGTTACTATGTTCTCCATTACCAGCAAGAGACGTAATAAGTGTATCCATTGCCTCAGTTGATCCCCGTATCAATACTGAATACTTAGGCTTCGTAGGTGGGTCGACTTTACTTTAGGAGGAGCTTTTCATTTTCAATAAGTCTCCTGGTATTCTGCTTTGTTTTCTTTTTTCAAAGTGTTTAGGCCCTTTTTGATACAGGGCTTACCTAAAACAAACATAAGCCTGTACAGAGGCAAGAGTCCAGTGAAGGGAAAGAGCCGTTTCTGTCAGAATCACGGGAAACACGGGCAGATTGGCTGCGCTGCAGGCACGGCTCTGCTCACGTGGGAGTCCGTATACCTCACCCTGCCAGGACAGGGCGTCGCGGAGCCGACACTCACCTAACATGCTCATCACAGAGTCAGGCTGCCAGAGATACATGTGAGGGGAGATTTCCGTTAAGGAATTTCCTCCTCTCTACACAATTCCAAGAAATAAGATCACAATTTCTTCAGTCTAAGGTGGTTTGCCTTAGCCAGCTCTCAATATTATACTTCTGAGAAAATTATGATAATAAAGTAATAGAGAAGAAAGCAAGCTTGTTTAAGAGCATCTTGATATTTGTTTCACTTCTGTGTTTTGTCATCTGTCATTGCTCATACCGACATAAGCCTAGTATTAGGTTAAGATTCTGACAGCTGAGCAAATGCACCCAAGATTCACTCTGAAAACACACATATGCACTCAAACAGGAGAACAAATAGAAATTTTCAAGTACCATTTGAGGCAAGCTGAAGAATGAATCTTGTTTCATGTACCCTAGATGTAGCACTTCCCAAACTGCATGCCTCCTGGAAATCAGGTAAAAGGTCTCAGATAAATGACGTACTTCTGTTTTTCTCTTGTAAATGTTTTCATTGACTTAGGTTTGCAGCTATGCAGGAGAGCTCCGATATGGCTGATGTTGGAAGATAGCCTTAGGATTGTGAGAAGGGTATAGGCCACGGTCATGATTAAACAGACAAAGACACAGTCCTTTCGGTGGGATTTCAGAGGTACTGGCCCTCTAATGGCCCCACCGGTGCTTTGATGAACTCTGAGACCCTATTTTTAAGAAGCAACTACAAGTGCCGGTCCACTTGGGAAATGAGCACAACGCGGAGAGTTTATTCAGTAGAAGTGGTCATCCACCGACTTTCTGAAAGTGGGTTCAGGCTGAGGGAAAAGGAAGAGAGAACGAGATGGTGGAAAATAAAGAAAGAATGCCCCTGGAGAGTCAAAGTACTGAGGAAGATTGAAGGGAAATTCACTTGTTTGTCGGCAAGAAGTGTTCCCTAACTCAATGAAAGGAGGCAGCATAGGTGGGCAGAAACACTAAGAAATATAGGCCTGACTATTGCAGATATGTGGCAAACATATGTTTCCAGTTTATTAGTTAAAAGAAAGCACAGAAGCTCCCCGGGCTGATTTGACTTTATTCAAAGAATGGTGGCACCCAACAAAAGTTCATCCTTTGTCTGTCAGATCTTGAATTCTAGGAGACAAGTCAGACCCAGAATATGGAAAACTGAGTTACTTGACACATGTTCTTTTCTTTAAAGGTCTCTGTTTTACTTTTGTGCTTAGTTTTCTCTTGGTCTTCAGAGTATGAAATGTGTGGTTCAGTGGAGAAACCATGGTAGAAGAGAAGGCAAAACACCATAGCTAACCCAGTAACTGTGCTTCGTGCCAGCAACTCAAGGGTCACCAAGGAAAGTTTGTTTCTATCCTTATCCTGGAAAGGAACATCTGGAAAACACTTGAGAATGCCTCAGAGATCTTGAAATTGTCCCATAACAGTGGAACACAATGAGAAATTTTTAAAGATAAATCAAGAAGACTATTACTGGACCTGCTTAAAGGACATGCCTGAAGATCACATCCTTACCGTGACTTTGTTTTTCTAGCGAATTCTGAGTCTTCGTACACGTCAGTGGTTTCCAGCCATCCTTTGGCACAACACGCTCTTACTTACTTAGTAAGGCACATTTTGGAGGGAGGAAAGAGTGCGGGCAATCAATACCCAGCAAGTTCTGGAGATCCAGCCAAGCCTCAGTGTGGTTAAAGGACTATGGTGACAAGGGGTGCATCTTGGTGCTTCTTTTCTGCAGAAAAGAGAATTTGCAGTGGAGAATAATGAAACCACAGTCTGGTAAAGCACCAGCGCAGCTGTTGAATTCTGTTGTATTTGTGGTGTCCAGGGTGGCAGAGTCAGGCACTGAGCACCACCCTTCTGGAAGCCCTACACCCAAGGGGAAGGTGACAACTTTGGGTGAGAAGATGCTCAGGAGTTAGGCCATCACATGATTGTTGTACCTATGAAAATAAAAATAAAACAAGTAGGGTATCTTTATCCTAACTGTCATGGCCCTTCTGTAGCCCCCTGGCACCAATCACCCGCGTCATCCCTCAGCAATGTGAGCAGGTTGGGCTGTCCCCTGCCCTCTGGGTGAACACTCCTCTCGTGGAGCCTCATCCCCTGAGAAACCAGCACCAAAGCTCACATTGTTGAAGGGACTACCTGCACTCCAGCTTCAGCATTTTGGGCACCCCTCCATTTGCTTCTTTTCCTGAAATTTTCTTCTCCATTAGCTTTCTTCCAGCTTCTTTTAATTCAACCAGTTTCTATTAGATAATACACATATGCCTTTTTGTAAAACTATATTTGGGGACATTAGTTAATCAAGTTGTGAGGAGAAAATGAAATCAGGGAATTTTTCATAGACCTGGAACATTTGAAAGTTCTGATTTCAAAAGGTATTCATGATTTTCAGGAAATCTCACATGGCAAATAGAACAAGTGTCTGATGACACTCATATAAAATTTACTATGGAAATCTTAACTCGTTTGCAGGAAAATTGAGAAGCTAAAGACCTTCAGGCTTCTGGCCTTCTCTCTGCTAATATTCCTTTAACTACCTCTTCAATTCAAAGTTTGTCCACAGGAATCTCAAATGGCCATTAACTAATCCTCACTAATGTCTTGACAGTATGGCTTTATGGAACCCCTCTGCTCAGAGGCATTACTAATACCTACTTTACAATACTTGCTTACTTTATACCTTTATATCAGGTGTTAATGATGCTCACTCTGTACTTTTTGCCAACAGTATCCCTGCTTAATACTAGTTCCTATTTCTAGGGGATCAAAAATGAGTAAGAAAGTCTTTGCTTCGAAGAGGTTTATAATCTAGCTTGGTAGAAAAAGGTTAAAAGAAAGAATATATTAAATGAGTTCATTTAAAGAACAAAAATGTGCTTAAACATAGGGGTGGACATATTTTCATTTCTCTTGAGTATATGCCTAGGATTGGAATTGCCTGGTCATAAGGTAACTACATTATTTAACCTTTTGAGAAGCCGTTTCCCGAAGTGACTGTTTCATTTACATTCCCACCAGTAATGAATAAGGACTAGTTTCTCCACACACTCATCAATAATTATTATTAGTATTCTTGATTACAGTCACATCAGTAGATATGAAGTGCGATCTCACAGTTATGATTAGCATTTCCTTCATGGTTAATGATGTTAAGCATCTTTTCATGTGTTTACAAGCCATCTCTGTATCTTCTTTGCAATATATCTACTCAAACCTTTGCACATTTTTATTGGTTATTTATCTTTTCATTTTTGCAATAAAGAATTATTTTTTATATTACACTTTCGAGTTCTTTACCAGTAATACAAATTTCAAATATTTTCTCTCATTTTGGTGGTTTCTTTTCTTTTTCTTAAAGATATAATTTGCAAAACAAAAGATTAACTTTGAAGGAATTCAAATTATCTATTTTTTTGTTTTGTGGCTTTTGTTTTTGGTGTCATATCTAAGAAACTGTTGCCCAATCCAATATCATGACTATCCACTCATGTTTTCTTCTAAAGGTTGTGCAGTTTTAGCTCTTACATTAAGCCCTATAATCCACTTACAATTGATTTTATGTAATACACAAGGCTGAGATCCAACCTCATTCTTTTGTATGTGGACAACCAGTTAAGAGCATTAACTGTTGGAAAGACTATTCTCTCCCATTTAGTTGTCTTGGCACCCTTAGAAAATCAGTTAACTATATAAGGAAAGGTTTACTTCTGAACTAAAAATTATTTTTCGTTGAAATATACATACTATCCTTATCCCAGTGATACATTGTTTTGATCACTGAAGCTGTACATGTTTTCAAATCAAACAGATTGGGGAGTGGCTACAAATAGGTACAGAGTCCCTGTGAGGGTGATGAGAATGTTCTTGAATCAGCGGTGATGAAGGCACAACTCTGTGGATGTACTAAAACCACTGAATTCTACAGTTTAAATGTATGGATTTGATGGTGTATAAATTCTCTTTCAATAAAGATGTTTAGAAACTCAGGTAACATTTCCCAGAGAAGCTGAGGTCTGATAGAAGAATTTGGCAGGTGGAGAAGAACATGGGATGCCAGGGAAAGGATCTAAGCATGCAAATGTGGAGTGGTATGAGACCACATCAAGCATTTAGGAAACTCAAAAAAACTTTGTATTATTTAAGTGCAAAGTAGAATAAAGTATTGAATGTGACAGTGTTGTAAGGAAAGAGTATGTTGAGAATCCCACTCTAACCAATGGAAAGGAGTTCAGATTTAATTTATTTAACTGATGAATGTATTTACCAGGTACCATGTATATAGTATGCACTTACATAATTTCTGTTTATAAAATATATATGTGTACTACTGAATCACTAGTTTAGTAGCATATTTATGCAAGTATTTTAAAATTAAGTTATAAATATAAAAAAACTTTAAATTTCCAAGGAAAACATAAATATAAACAGAAGTTCTAATATTTACTTGTCCTATTCCAAGGAAAAAAAGGTCACATTTGGATATGACCAAATAACTATGGATATCTTTGTTGGAAACAAAGTTAGTTTAATTTGCAATATTAAACCCAGGAAAATATGTCAAGTTCCAAAGGGGAATTATTTTTAATAATGGAATTTAGTGAATCTGAGATGTTAACAGAGAAAGATTTGAGGGGTGGATTTCCTGCCTGACATACCTTAAATAAAAGTGATTTGATAGCCACACATTTCTTAATATTAATTCACATGCTTAATCCCGCTTTTTCATTCGTCCCTTTTATTTTTAAGGGCCATGCTTTGGGGAAACAGAACAACAGGATATGGCAGTGCCCTCAAATTATACACTCTGGCTACTTTTCTGGCTCTAGTTGACATGATTCGTATCATCATGTTACTTGACATGTGTCCTTCATGACTACCTGAAATAAAAAAAATTATATTAAGGTAGAGTTCCGCTTTTCCTTGATTGTTTGTAGGAAAGGCAGCTCACTGAAGCACTGCGAGATGACCCTTTGCAGTCTTCCTTCATCCTTCATGAATGGGAAAAAAAGACCCTGGTATTTCATAAGCTACTATCTGAAGCCCTATCATTTCATTTGAACATCCTTTCACCTTGTAGTACACCAGGGGGAAAGAGTTTATAACTTCCATTTTATAAATGGAGAATTTAAAAATAAGAGTGGGTGTCAGGAGCAAGTGCCAGCCACTGAGCCCCAGACTGGGCCACGGCCTCCTGGGGCCTTGGAGGGGCTGTGCTTCTCTGTGCACCTGTTCCTGGTGGGCAGGAGGAAGGACCAAAGTGGGTTCTGCCACCTGAGCAGCAGCACATGGCCAGGCTGGACCACCAGCCACCTGGTCTGGAAGCCCATTGCAGCAGACGAGAGGAGCGGCGGGGAGCAGGGCACTGTCTCTGCGGACAGGGCCGATGAGGTGGGACCCAGGTGGCCTGGCTGCAGAGCAGCCAAATGAGCATCAGGACGGATGCACCAGACTGAGGCAGAGCTGGCTCTGCACAGCCGGCTTCATCCTGCCTGCCAGACGGACAGCGGGAAGGCCATCACTTACACTTACAAATAACGGATAAGGAGAAATAAAGCTCACATGGGTTAGTATTCTAACTACGTATGTGTACTTGGCATCAACAACCAAGACTGTATGAATAAGGTGGTTTTCCACATTTTGCAGATAGGAAAACAAAGTTAGAAAGAAAGATCACAAAATGGAAAGCAATCTGGTGAGATTTTGACCAAGTTCTTATCCTAAACCAGTCCTTATTTATTTATTAAATAAATTAATAATGAGCACCAATGCATGCCAGGCCATATTGTAGAAATCAGAGATTTAGACAGGAGGGGAAAGTGACATCAGAAAAATTAAAGGAGTTTTTTACTGTGTTCCTCCAATGGTCACCAATTTTAACAACCACCAATAGACAAGAGTGCCTTTGAGGAAGTCAAAAGGCCAGCAGAGAAGTCTCAGCATGTCACTGGAGAAGAATCCAAAACCAGAGGCACTGAGCAGTGTAAGAGGAGCAGTTTCTCCCCCAAGGTGGCACAGTTCAGTGCCAAAAAGACCTTCGTGGCTGTGATTTCTCCAACAGGGAATAGAGAGTGTGTGAGTGAGCACCTGGCTTCCTCAGGTGTGCTGCCACAAAGACTCACTCCTTTCTCGTTGCGTCCAGAATACTGAGGTGTGGTGCATGACGGGGAGGTGAGGAAGAGCTGGGGAACTGCAGCCAGGGCTCTTGGAGGTCACCAAGGAGTGGAATCCTCTGCAGACACCATCAGAAAGCCCACCCACGAGCTGTGGGGATGGCTTGGCTTAGAGCCCACCAGATGTTCCATAGGCAGGCACCCTGAATGCTCCCTGTGCCTCACCCACACGTACCCCCAGTCTGTGGCTGGCTCTGTGTGCCACACCCCCAAGGGCAGTGACCACAGCCTTTGAACCAAGTAGTGAGCATCATAGAAAACTGGCCTCTGAGGGATCAGGAGGAAGCACACAAACTTGAGAACTCAGCGTGGCCCTAGGGAAAGCCACCAGGGATTTGTCAGTATCCAGGCAGGCTCTTCAGGATGGACAGAAGACATACAATTTTGATAATCTCCCCTAACAATGAAAAAGAAGTGTAAAGTAGGCATAACATAGGAAAGATCCGAGAAAACTTCTGAAGCCCAGCAAAGCTAACAGAAGGTACTTCTGTTCAACACCAATCAATGTGGCTGGAGGATAACTACCATAACTTCAATACTCTCCTTTCATTCATACAGAAAATCTACAAGAAAATAATGGAATTAAGTGACACTTTAGACCAAATGACCTGACACATATATAGAGAACACTCTATCCAACAATAGAAAACACATTCTTCTCAAGCGCATATGGAACATTCTCCAGATAGATCACATACTAGATCAAAAAAAGAAGTCTTAGCAAATTTAATAAGATTGAAATTATAAATTATACCAAGTATCTTTTCCAGCTACACTGGTATGAAACTAGAAATGAAGAACAGGAGGAAAACTTGAAAATTTACAAATATGTGGAAAATAAACAACATACTACTAAAAGAGCAATGGATAAAAGAAATAAAAATAAAAATAAATATCTTGAAGCAAATGAATATAAAAGCACAGCATACTAAAACTAGCTAAGAGCAGTTTATGGTGATAAATGCCTACATTAAGTAAAAACAAAGACCTCAAATTAACAACCTAACTTTACATCTCAAAAAACTATGAAAGGAAGAACAAAATGAGCCCAAAGTTAGCAGAATGAAAGAGATAACAAAGTTCAGAGAAGAAATAAACTTAAGAGATCCACAAAACTAAGAACTAGGTTTATGAAAAAATAGGAATCTTTCAGCTAGAATAGCTAAAAAATAGAGAATCAAATAAATAAAATCAGAAATGAGAGAGGTGTTACAGCTGATAATTAGAAATACAAAGAGTTATGAGACTGTTATAAACACTATAAGCCAACAATTTGGATAGCCTGGAAGAAATAGATAAATTTATAGAAACATACAATCTGCTGAGACTAAATTAGGAGGAAACAGAGAATTTGAACAGATTAATAACATGCAAGAATTTTAAATCAGTAATCATTTCTTTTGTGACTAATATGTGATCTATCCCAACACAGAAAAGAGTAAGAACAGGTTGTTTTACTGGTGAATTCTATCAAACATTTAAAGAAAACTTAATACCAATCCTCATCAGAAATATAAATTAAGGAAACAATCTCATTGATCACAGCATCAAAAACAAATACCTAGAAGTAAACAGAACCAAGGGATGAAAGACCCGCCCACTATAAACTGTACAGCATTGATGAGAGAGAGTGAAGAAGATACAAATAAATTGAAATATTCCATGTTCAAAGCAATTTATAGATTCAACACAATCCCTATCACAATCCTATTGGCATTTTTTACAGAAATAGAAAAATCTGCCTTAAAATTCACATAAGCCAAAAAAGAATTGGAATAGCCGAAGCAGTACTGACAAAGAACAACAAAGCTGGAGGTACCACTTTCTCACCTGAAACTACAGTACAAAGCTAAAGTGATCCAAACAGTATGATATGCATGAAAACAGACACATACATCAGTGGAACAGAACAGAGAGCCCAGATATAAACCCTTGTATATAGGGTCAACTAATCTTTGACAAGAATGCCAACAACACACAGTGGGGAAAGGATAGTCTCTGCCATTAATGGTGATGTTAAAACAGAGATCTATATGCAAAAGAATGAAACCGGGCGCTTGCCTTATACCACTCGGATGAATTAACTTGATATGGATTAAAGAGTTAAGTGGAAGACCTGAAACCATAAAACTCCTGGAAGAAACCGCAGGGAGGAAGCTCCGTGGCATTGGTCTTGGCACAGCATTTTGGGTATAATTCCAAAAGCACGAGCCACAAGAGCAAAAATCAAATGGGATGACATCACAGCAAAATGTTTCTGCATTCAAGGAAACAATCGGCAAAATGAAAAGACAACCTATAAAATGGGAGAAAACATTTTCGAACTGTATGTGACTAGGGGTTAATATCAAAACTATATAATAGGATAACAAAAGGAAAGAACACATGATTTAAAAAATAAGACATATAAATGGCTAACAGATACATGAAAGGATGCTCCACATCACTGACCATCAATATTTGTATGTGTGTGTATATATATCATATATATGTTGTTATATATATGTTATATGTATATATATAAAATATTTACCTCAAAAAGGCTAAAAAATTTAATTAATAAAAATAGAGACCTAGAGTATGAATAAGACATTAAATCTTTGGCTTCTCTTGGTCATCTTATGTTCTTTGAAGATAATAAACAAGTAAAAGCAGAAATATGTAATATAATCTCAAATACAAAAGTTGTTATGCTAGAAGATAAAGCAGGGGAAGGCATCAGAAACTGTCCAAGGATGAGGGCTCTATTTTATGAATGTGCTCAACAGAAAATTCTCTGACAGAGGAGACATTTATGCAAAACTTTAAGAATGAAGAGAGCCTTATCAAGGTGGTCTTTTAATAGAAAGTGTGAAGAACCTGATGAAGCCAATTAGCCTGTCTTGTTTGAGAAAGAGCAAGAAATTAGGAGTAGCTGGGGGAGAAGACGAGGTGAGATGGGGAGTTGGGAAGGTCTGGGCCATGTGCATTTTGAAGGGAAGGTAAGGTAAGCAACTAAGCTTTAAGTATGGGGTAAACCACTGGAGGGCTGTCAGCTGTGGTGGGGTATGATCTTATTTAAGATTAACAGTATCATTCAAGTAGAAACAGGAAGAGCCATTGGGGAGCCCCCTGGGAAGGAGGGATGCTGTCAAAAGGGGGAGCAGCATGGAGGGAGAGGGAAAAAAACCCATTAGAGGGCAGATGAAGGAAGGGCTGACCAGACCTGCCCACCAGGTCAACTTGTGTGGGAAAGATGGGGGAACCCAGGAAGAGCTGATTCCCACATTGGCTTTTCTGTTTGTTTTCTCCTGAGCAACTATATAAAGAATTTGCCTGATAAATGATCTGGGGAAAATGGGGAGAGGAGCTGATTATTAATGTTAGTGAGTTAAGAATTCTCTATGGGGAGTGGTCAGTTTGAGCTGTTTCTTAGCCATGCAAGCAAGGATACAGAATGGGCAGAGGAAGATGCCCAAGCTCATCAATGCCAGTGCTCATCTAATGGCTTTGTGAAACAGGAATACCCGACACAGCGATGCTCTAGCTCACTGGTCGTCAGGAGGCGATTCTGATGGAGTGTCACTGTCTGACTGTGGGCAGCTTAGCCACAGTTTCTCATGTGCTGGGACTTCAGTCCAGCTCTGTGCAATGGTAGTGCTTTGTACATAAGGGCCTTTCTGGTTTTACCAAAAATATTTGAGCCTCTTCAGCATATAAGTAGCACTTTTAGCTCTAAGCCTGATGTGTACCCCATGGCATCATACAGATAGGAAGACAGAGAGATTAAGCCTTAGCCTCTGGCATGGGGACATTTAGAAACCATAAAGACAGGGTGGACTCAGCAGAGGAAACCACAGGTCTTCAATGGGATAGCAGGGAAAATGGAAGAAAGTGATACTTTGAAGCCAGAGAAAGTGTTCTTAGAAGCATTTAACTGGGTTAAATGTTTCTGAAAGCACAAAAAGCACAGAAACTGAGGACTAGCCACTGTACACGGAACTGGGCAAAACAGCAGCCATGGGTGGTCCTGACAAATGTGGGGCGGGTCTGCAGGGCAGGCAGACAGAAAGCCGAGCTGAGGTGCCCTGGAGAAGGAGGTGAGGGAGTGGAGCCACGGAAGGTGACCCCTCTGAGGACTGCTGGGATCAAAGTGGTCACAGACCACAGATAAGGGCGTTGCAGGAGAGAGACTTTGTTTTAAAATGGAAGTTCTTACAACCTATTTATAAGCTTGTTATTATGTCCTAAAGAAAAGAGAAAAACATGATATATAAAAGAAAGGGGTAGTTATGGGAACAAAGTCATTGAGTAGATGAGAGGGGATGAGTCTCTGTAAGCAGGCTGGGCCTTGAGAATTAGCAACAGTGCTGCTTTTGGTGCATGAATGAACCTCTTCCCCCCGCGTGGAGGGCCAGCCCCTGCCCGTGCTAAGGCAGGCGGAGTCACCGGGGACAATGACCTGGATTAAACACTGAAGTCCTGCAGGCTTCCAGTTCCTCCCTCTGCCAAGTGCGTGCTGCACCATGTGCCTTCACATAATGTTCATGATACTACAGGGACCCAGGAAAGCAAGGTGCCAGGTAGTGCCAACAGTTCAAGGGAGTCTTCCAGACGCAAGTGCGAGGACCGCTTTCTGTCAGACTGCTGCCAGGGACGTTTTTCTCCTCCCTGAGCCAATACTTCCTCCACACCACCCCCACCCTCACTGCAGTTTATTTTACTGGCAACAGTAGAAAGCCTTGCTGGAGGAGAAACAGCATGTGTTGCTCCACATGGCTTGCTGCATGCCAACAGCTCGTATATCAGGACAGTTTGGAACACAGCACCCTGGGTTCCTGGTGTGACTTTCCTCGGGGTGTGAGTGCCATCCCGCACAACCTGGCCCCCCCAGAAGCCACCAGCTGCTGTGCCTTGGAGGAATCCACAAAGGGCAGGGACACATGTCTGTAGAAAATTAGAAAATGTGAAGATATCACTGAGAATTGCAAAACTAAGGATCACAGACTTTCTCTTTCATAACTTCAGATTTGTGCTGCATGTATGTTTCTGCTGATTGCCGCCTATTCAACCCTGTAGACACGGATGGATGCTGACATTTCAGGCCTGCTCTCGGCCTCGAGGGGCTCACAGCCTAGTGACAACATCAGTAGCCAGGCTGTGAGTTGTCCCAGGACAGCCGAGCCAGGATAAAGCTGAAGCCTTAGAGTTCCACAGTGGGACAAGTCATCCACCGTCTCAGCATCAAGCAGGTATCAGGCAGGCACCCCTCATTCTGTATTTGGTTTGAAGGGGATGGCTGGATGGCTGGAGGCGGGGCAGATTTCAGAAATTCTAGAAAGACAAATGAGCATTCCAAACACTCAGAGATATAAAATGTCAACGTTTTAGAGAATTGTAAACTTTTAAATTTATCACTCTCCTGAAGATAGATTGGATCTTAAAGTACTCAAATTTCATTTTCCTGTCATCTATCCAAGGAAATGGTTGGTAACAGATGTGTATGAGATGTGGTCCGTGTGGGATGCGCTGCCTGACCCCCATGCCAGGAGAGGTTTCTGCCCAGCTGCAGAGGAACCACCAGCAGGGAGCAAGTGGCGGTCAGCCATTCTGGGCTGCTCAGGGGGGCCTCCCTTGAGGACATGGGCTTCCTGGGGTGGCCCACGTGTAAGGCAGAGCTCTCGAGGTCCAGCCCTTGGACCTAAATAAGGTGACTCCGTCAGCCCCAGTTCTCACCAGAGCTCAGTGCCAGTGTGTCTCAGGCTTTGAGGGGCCTGCATTACAATTCAGCTTTTCCATTATAGGTATTGATCCCTATGGACACCTTACACTTCAAATTCTGTGTTGCCTCTGGAAAGCCCACACTGGCGCAAGGGGGATGGATGGTTGGCCGCCTGTTAGCTATGTTGTGCCCTGGGGGAAAGTACCCGTTATGGGATATTGTTTTTGTTTTCAGACTTATTCAATCTTCCTTGAATAAAAACTCCCCTGTAGTGACTTAAAGTATCTTTTACAAAACTTTCCATTAGTATGCCAGATCCTTTAGGTGAGAGGCAGCTGAGATCAGGCACTGAAGGGCTGGGAGGGGGAGGGAGGCTATGAAACAGAGGAGGCCCACAGGACAGCAAGGTTGGGAATCTGGCCTTTCCACAGAATGTGTGAAGGTCCAGATTGGGGGCAGTCAGGGGGCAATACAGCCTGCTGCCTGCTCAAGTGGGGAATGGACTAATGGCATAATGCCTGGAGACAAGGCTTTGCACGCATTAGAGCTCAATAAATGGTGTCTATTCATTGTTGTTTGCCACTGTCCTCATTATGGTCATCATCAGAAATGAGGGAGAGAGCGATGAAGACTAGAACCACCTCTGGCTTTGGTGTGGGTCAGTCTCCTTGCTCATACAAGCCAAAGAAAACATCACTCAGCCTCAGTGGGTAAGCAAAAACAAATGAATGAATTGACCATTATCTTCTGCAAAGCCTTTATACAAATGCAAAAATAGGGAAATAAGAAAAAGAAATTAGGAATGATAATAAAAATTGAGATAGTGAGCACTGGAGAGTAAGTGATGATCCATTCTTGTAATCTCTGTCAGATCAGATTGATTCAGGCCATCTGCAGAGGAGGCATATGAAGAAAAGGAAAAGGTGTGGATGTCAAAATACTTTCAAAGGCATAAAGATTGATTTATATAAAAGGCTGGTGAAACGTTGGGTTTGAATATTCAAGGCACTGAAAGCCATGAAAAAAACTCCTCTTACCTGTATAAGAAAACTATATCTGCCTAGAAGGAACAACACAGTTATATCAATATAGGCCAGTATCTGTTCTCTTAAGAGACATGAGCCAGGCTTTCTTCTTTAAATAATTTTGTATGTGTTGTCAGGCAAGTAGGCTCCAGAACGTATTTCTTCTAAGCCTGAAGTCATAATCAGTAGAGCTGAAAGCTTCTAGGACACCATTTAGTCAAATTCTTTCATTTAAAAAGTGGTTATAGAGTCCAAAGGAAAGAAAATGGTTTATATTAGATGACAGAACCAAGATAAAAACTCAGGTCCTAAATCCCAGGTCAACATAATTTATAATATCCCAAGATTTAAAGAATCATTCGATTGCAACTAAGAAGTACTTCTACTTCTTTATTACAGATAACAAATTATCTTTCCTACAAATAATGGTATAAAATAATTCAAAGGTAAGTAATTCAATACCTCTTGGGAGGTAGAAAAAAGGCAAAAATATGAGACATATAGAAAATAAAAATATAAATGGAACACATACATTCAAGTATATCAATAACACTAAATGTGAATGGATTAAATAATCTAACCAAAAAGTAGAGATTGCAAGATGGTAAAAAAATAAAGTGATCCAACTATACGGTGTCTATAGGAGTTACACTTAGATTCAAAGACACATAGATTAAGAATAACAGGATAGAAAAGCATTTGTCATACAAACAGCAACAATAGGAAACCTGGAGCAGCTATGCTCATTCAGATGCAATAGAAGTTAAAACAAAAAGTATATGTAATTTAAAACAGATTTTGTTTGAAATGTTATAAGAAACACCTCTTATAGTGATAAAAAGGCCAATCTGCCAGGAAGAGGTAGTAAACATAAATATACATGTACTTAAAACAGAGCACCAAAATACACAAAGCAAAGCTAACATAAATGAAATGAGAAATAGATAATTTAACAATAATTGGAACATTTGATACACCACTTTCAATAATGGTTAGAAAAGCTAGACAGAAGATCGGCTAGAAAACAAAAGATTTCAGCAAGACTATAAATTCCCAAGTCCTAATAGACATCTGTAAAGCATTCCACCCAAACAGAAAATGCATACTTCCCAAGTGTAGATGGAACATCCTCAAGGATAAATCATGTCCAAGTCATAAACCAAATCCCTATAAATTTAAAAGTGTAGGAATAATACAAAGTGTGATCTCCAACTACATGGAATGAATTAGAAAACTCATTTCTTTATCCTGAAACAAAAGAGGATCAGAGGAAATATTTTAAGCAGTTAATGTATTTTGCCATAATTAGGAAGATAGATCAGAGTGGATTAGATTAGCAATAGGGAGACCAGTTAGATGACTTTAGCAATGCTCTTTGGCAAAGCGGTCTGGACCAAGGCAGTGGAGGTAGGAAATTAGAGAACACTCACAAGAAATATCTATCACACTTGAATTTGTACTTTGAACTGTGATAGTTTCTCAGCCAGTTCCACTTGAACTGTGATCCTCATAAATGGGGTGTAATACTTGAGAGTCAAGTCCTTCTTGGAGGTTTCTGCCTCTGTGAAGTGTGACCTGACCCAGTTAGAAGAATTCTCCTCCCAGCAGCACAAATGGTGCACAGTGAACGTGATCAGCGAATGGAGTGATGATAACTGCAGGACAGCCCTCAGGACAAGAGCCATAGCCAATCAATCAGAGTGCGAAGAAAGGATACACTATAATGCTGGAAACATTTGGACATACTTGGTCTTCATTAGTCATGTGTGAGAAAGTACAAGGTACAATGGAATAAGAGAGCTACTAGGAGAAAGTCTGCCTTTTCTAATGGAATATTTACACCTGAGTTTGTTCTGCGGATTGAAGCAAAACACACAAATTAAGTAAATGAAGTGATTTTGACTAGGTTCCTTATGGGTTTAAAGCAGGAGGTAGCAACCCCTATGTAAACGTGGATGGGGTGAAAGACAAGGTCAGCCTTAGGTGAAAGGTGACACTAGAGCTATTGCTGAACTTACCTGTATGACTGTAAGAGGGGGAGATGTGGATGTGGGATTGGGGACAATTCCAGAGGAGTTTCCCAGGTGCAGATGAAGAAAAATGGAGAGTCATGGGTGAGTGAGAGAGGCTGACATACAGGGACCCCATGAAGGGAATGTGAAGAAAATTTGACACTCATTGGCAGATTGAGTGGCTCCGTGAGTTATGGGGGATAAGCAACTGAGTTTCCATCAAAGCCTATTCCCCATTGTACGGGTCAGAATTTTCTGAGGAAGGACTGAATTAAATTCCTGTGCCAGCCACAGTCATCAAAGGGAAATAACCTATTTGAGAAGGCAATAGATTCTGCTACACTGCAAAGGTGAAGGCTTATCTTAGGAAAAATCTAGAGTGTTAGATCTGTGATTACAACTACTAAAAGCTTTGGCGCCCTTGCTGTGCCCTGGAAGGCAGATGCACATAGAAAGTGTTTCATAAGTGAACAGAACAGAACTAAACCCAGTCTCCTAGAGTGGGCTTTCTCCCTCGGCGGTTGTGAGGTTGCCACGGAGCTGGGGAGAGGGAGACAGGACTGTCAAGTGGGAAGGCACGAGGCCTCCTGTGCTGACTAAGGTCCAGCATTTTTTCTTGAACAAATACTCCCCATATTGTTGCTAGCGCCTGATTGATTTCAAGTGTCTGAATACATTGATTTTGACATTTTCTTTTTTGCCAGTGTTTTTGTTGCTGTCATGGAAGATTCTCACTTCCCATTACAAACTGAATGTTTGTGTCCCCCCAGAAGTTCTGCATTGAATCCCTAACCCCCAGCGTCCTGGTATTTGGAGGTGGAGAATTAAGTAGGTCTAGAGAGTGGAGCCTCGTTATGGGATTGGTGTCCTTAGAAGAGGTGACACAGGAGAGGTCGCCCTCCATCTCATGGCCATGAAAGAAGCCAGAGGGTTCTCACCAGGAATCAGATCAGCTGGCACCTTGGCCTCGGACTCCACAGCATCCAGAAACATGAAGAATAATTTTCTGTTGCTTCAGCCACCTAGTCGCCAGAGTCTACTTACAGCAGCCTGAGCTGACACCACTCCCCATTCCAGATTCTATGTGCAATATTTAATTTGATCGTCACCCTTGAGTCACATAGGATAGGTATCATGATCCTCATGGTTGATTTTGTAAATAGAAGAAAAGGGGGAGACTTCTGGGAAGATGGCGGCATGAGCAGGGCGGCAGAAATCTCCTCCCAACACTATATTTATCTACGAAAACACAGCAAATACATCTATACCTAAAAGAGAGAACAGAATACACAGGAAAGCGCACAGCGTGCAGCTACAACCGAGAGGACTCGGCACCCCAAGAGGCGCATAAGATACAGAGCCGCAACTTGGCGGGACCCCAGCACTCCCCCCACCCCAGCGCACCGGCGGGAGGAAAGGATTCAGAGCTGGGAGGGAGTGGAGGTACACCCCACAAAGTAGCCAGCCCCGGTGATTGGTGCGGGGAGCGCTGACCCACATTGCGCACTGCAGCGGAGATTGGAGAGACAGAGGGGCAGGATCTGAGCAGGAACACGCCAGGGTGCTTGTAGCCGGCACCCGGGAAGGAAAAAAAAAAGCACACGCTTTCTTCAGCGGTCTTAAAGAGACAGGAGCCCAGCAGAGGAGCCGGATCGCTCCAGCACACTCAGCCCAGCAGGCTGGTAGTCCTGGGGAGTGTTAGACGCCTGAGCTGGCGACAGGGGAAGCATAGCCATACTTACACTTCTCACTGAGATCAACAGCCTCCTATTCGTTCCCACACCTGCCAGAGAAATAAAGGGCCCTGCGGAGCGGCGCGGCCACGGCGGCAGAATAGCGGGGCAACAGCGCCACCTACAGCATTCCCATAGAATCGACTCCCGTGGGCGTTTTTTTTTGTTATGTATTGTTTTGTTTTTTGTTTTTTCTTTTCTTTCTTTTTTTTCCTTTTATTCTTTCTTCCTTTTTTCTTTTATTTCTTTTTTCTCTTTTTAAAGTCCTAAAGAGCCCAGCTGACATACGTGGTAACTACCAGTGACCAATTCTATAGCCATGAAAAGACAGAGGAATATGGTTCAGACCAAAATCAACCAGACAACCCCAGAGAGGGAGCCTGAAGGGATGGAAATGCACAGTCTTTCTGAAAAAGAATTCAGAATAAAAGTCATAACCATGCTGATGGACCTACAGAGAAATGTGCAAGAGCTGAGGGAGGAAGTGAGGGAAGTGAGGAAAGACAATGCAGAAATCAGACAAGCGATTGACGGGCTTAACAGCAGACTGGATGAGATGCAAGAGACTGTTAATGGAATAGAAATCAGAGAACAGGAATACAGAGCAGCTGAGGCAGAGAGAGATAAAAGGAATTCTAGGAATGAAAGAATATTAAGAGAGCTGTATGACCAACCCAAATAGAACAATATTCGCATTATAGGAATACCAGAGGATGAAGAGAGAGAAAAAGGGATACAAAGTGTCTTTGAAGAAATAATTGTTGAAAACTTTCCCTCGCTGGGGAAGGAAATAATCTCGCAGTCCACGGAAGCCCACAGATCTCCCAACACAAGGGGCCCAAGGAAGACAACACCAAGACACATAATAATTAAGATAGCAAAGATCAAAGATAAAGACAGAGTATTAAAGGCAGCTAGAGAGAGAAAAAAGATCACCTACAAAGGAAAACCCATCAGACTATCATCAGACTTCTCAACAGAAACCTTACAGGCCAGAAGAGAATGGCATGATATAATTGACGTTATGAAACAGAAGGGCCTCAAACCAAGAATATTGTATCCAGCACGATTATCATTTAAATATGATGGAGGGATTAAACAATTTCCAGAAAAATGAAAGTTGAGAGAGTTTGCCTCTCATAAACCACCACTACAGGATATCTTAAATGGACTGCTCTAGATGGAAGCACACCTAAGGCTAAAAGATGTCACCAGAGAAAATAAAATCATAGCAAAGAAAGCAGACCATCCAAATACTAACTAAAGGCAAAGAATAAAACACCTATTATAGAAAGAATGGAGGAGGAGGAATAAGAAGGGAGAGAAATAAAGAAACATCAGGCAGTGTTTACAATAAGTTAACAAGAAAGTTAAGTTAGATTGTTAGATAGTAAAGAAGCAACCCTTGAAACCTTGGTAACCACGAATCAAAGCAAGCAATGGCAATAAGTACATACCTATCAATAATCACCCTAAATATAAATGGACTGAATGCACCAATCAAAAGACACAGAGTAACAGAATGGATTAAAAAACAAGACCCATCTATATGCTGCCTACAAGAAACTCACCTCAAATACAAAGATATACACAGACTAAAAGTGAAGGGATGGAAAAAGATATTTCATGCAAACAACAAAGAGAAAAAAGCAGGTGTTGCAGTACTTGTATCAGACAAAACGGACCTCAAAATGAAGAAAGTAGCAAGAGATGAAGAAGGACATTACATAATGATAAAGGGGTCAGTCCAACAAGAAGATATAACCATTATAAATATATATGCACCCAACATAGGAGCGCCAGCATATGTGAAACAAATACAAACAGAATTAAAGGAGGAAATAGACAGCAATGCATTCATTTTACGAGACTTCAACACACCACTCACTCCAGAGGACAGATCAACCAGACAGAAAATAAGTAAAGACACAGAGGCACTGAACAACACACTAGAACAGATGGACCTAACAGACATCTACAGAACTCTACACCCAAAAGCAACAGGATACACATTCTTCTCAAGTGCACATGGAACATTTCCCAGAATAGACCACATACTAGGCCACAAAAAGAACCTCAGTAATTTCAAAAATATTGAAATCCTACCAACCAACTTCTCAGATCACCAAGGTATAAAACTAGAAATAAATTTTAGAAAGAAATCAAAAAGGCTCACAAATACATGGACACTTAACAACCCTCTCCTAATTAATCAATGGGTTAATAACCACATCAAAACAGAAATCAAAGAATATATGGAGACTAATGACAACAACAAAACAAAGCCACAACTTCTGTGGGACACAGCAAAGGCAGTTCTAAGAGGAAAGTATATTGCAATCCAAGCCTATTTAAAGAAAGAACATTCCCAAATGAATAGTCTAAAGACACAATTACTGAAATTGGAAAAAGAAGAACAAATGAGGCCCAAAGTCTCCAGAAAGAGGGACATAATAAAGATTAGAGAAGAAGTAAATAAAATTGAGAAGAATAAAACAATAGAAAAAAATCAATGAAACCAAGATCTGGTTTTTGAAAAAATAAACAAAATAGATAAACCCCTAGCCAGACTCATTAAGAGAAAAAGAGAATCTACACACATAAACAGAATCATAAACGAGAAAGGAAAAATCACGATGGACCCCACAGAAATACAAAGAGTTATAAGAGAATATTATGAGAATCGATATGCTAACAAGCTGGAAAACATAGAAGAAATGGACAACTTCTTAGAAAAATACAACTTTCCAAGCCTGACCAAGCAAGAAACAGAAAAACTAAACAGACCAATCACCAGCAACGAAATTGAAGCGGTAATCAAAGAACTACCCAAGAACAAAACCCCCGGACCAGATGGATTCACCTCTGAGTTCTACCAGACATATAGAGAAGAAATAACACCGATTCTCCTTAAAGATTTCCAAAAAATAGAAGAGGAGGGAATACTTCCAAACTCATTCTTTGAAGCCAGCATCACTCTAATACCAAAACCGGGCAAAGACCTCACCAAAAAAGAAAATTACAGACCAATATCCCTGATGAATGTAGATGCAAAATATTAGAAAACCGAATTCAAAAATACATCAAGAGGATCATACACCATGATCAAGTGGGATTCATCTCAGGGATGCAAGGATGGTACAACATTCGAAAATCCATCAACATCATCCACCACATCAACAGAAAAGAACAACAAAAAACCACATGATCATCTCCATAGATGCTGAAAAAGCATTTGACAAAATTCAGCATCCATTCCTGATTAAAACTCACAACAAAATGGGTATAGACGGCAGGTACCTCAACATCATAAAGGCTATATATGACAAACCCACAGCTAACATCATACTTAACGGCGAGACGCTGAAAGCTTTTCATCTAAGATCGGGAACAAGACAGGGATGCCCACTCTCTCCACTGTTATTCAACATAGTACTGGAGGTCCTAGCCACAGCAGTCAGACAAAACAAAGACATACAAGGCATTCAGATTGGTAAAGAAGAAGTCAAATTGTCACTATTTGCAGATGACATGATACTGTACATAAAAAACCCTAAAGACTCCATTCCAAAACTACTAGAACTAATATCTGAATTCAGCAATGTTGCAGGCTATAAAATTAACACACAGAATTCAGTTGCTTTCCTATACACTAATGATGAACTAACAAAAAGAGAAATCAGAAAAACAATTCCATTCACAATTGCATCAAAAAGAATAAAATACCTAGGAATAAACCTAACGAAGGAAGTGAAAGACCTGTACTCTGAAAACTACAAGACACTCCTAAGAGAAATGAAAGAGGACACTAACAAATGGAAATGCATCCCATGCTCTTGGCTAGGAAGAATAAATATTGTCAAAATGGCTATACAACCTAAAGCAATCTACAGATTCAATGCAGTCCCTATCAAACTACCAACAGCTTTCTTCAATGAACAGGAACAAATAATTCTAAAATTCATATGGAACCGAAGACTTCCAGGAAGATGGTGGTGTGAGCAGAGCTGCAGAAATCTCCTCCCAACACTATATTTATCTACGAAAACACAGAAAATACATCTATTCCTAAAAGAGAGACGAGAATACACAGGAAAGCGCACAGCATGCAGCTACACCCGAGAGGACTCGGCACCCCACGAGGCGGGTAAGATACGGAGCCGCGACCCGGCGGGACCCGAGCCCTCCCCCACCCTAGCGCACCGGCGGGAAGAGAGGATTCAGAGCCGGGAGGGAGTGGAAGTACACCCCGCGATGTAGCCAGCCCCGGGGATCTGCGCGGGGAGTGCTGACCCACATTGCGCAGTGCAGCAGAGATTGGAGAGTCAGAGGGGCAGGATCTGAGCGGGGAACGCGCCAGGGTGCTTGCAGCCGGCTCCCGGGAAGGAAAAAAAAAAGTGCGTGCTTTCTTCAGCGGTCTTAAAGAGACAGGAGCCCAGCGGAGGAGCCGGATCGCCCCAGCACACTCAGCCCAGCAGGCTGGGAGTCCTGGGGAGTTTCAGACGCCTTAGCTGGCGCCTGAGGAAGCGTAGCCATACTTAACACTTCTCACTGAGATCAACAGCCTCCTATTCGTTCCCACCACTGCCAGAGCGATAAAGGGCCCTGCGGAGCGGCACAGTCACAGCTGTGGAATAGTGGGGCAATAGCGCCACCTAGAGCATTCCCACAGAATCTACGTCCGGTGGGCATTTTTTTGTTTTTGTTTTGTTTTGTTTTTGTTTTTGTTTTTTCTTTTTCTTTTCCTTCTTTTTTTCTTTTTTTCTTTCTTTCTTTTTTCTTTTTTTTCTTTTTTTCTCTTTTTTTTCTCTTCTCTTTTTAAAGTCTTAAAGAGCCCAGCTGACATACGTGGCAACTATCAGTGACCAAATTATACAGCCATGAAAAGACAGAGGAATATGGTTCAGACTAAAATCAACCAGACAACCCCAGAGAGGGAGTCTGAAGGGATGGAAATGCACAGCCTCCCTGAAAAAGAATTCAGAATAAAAGTCATAACCATGCTGATGGACCTACAGAGAAATGGGCAAGAGCTGAGGGAGGAAGTGAGGGAACTGAGGAAAGACAATACAGAAATCAGACAAGCGATCGACGGGCTTAACAGCAGAATGGATGAGATGCGAGAGACTGTTAATGGAATAGAAAACAGAGAACAGGAGTACAGAGCAGCTGAGGCAGAGAGAGATAAAAGGATTTCTAGGAATGAAAGAATATTAAGAGAACTGTGTGACCAATCAAAACGGAACAATATTCGCATTATAGGAGTACCAGAGGAAGAAGAGAGAGAAAAAGGGATAGAAAGTGTCCTTGAAGAAATAATTGCTGAAAACTTTCCCTCACTGGGGAAGGAAGTAGTCTTGCAGTTCACCGAAGCTCATAGATCTCCCAACACAAGGGACCCAAGGAAGACAACACCAAGACACATAATGGTTAAGACAGCAAATATCAAAGATAAAGACAGGGTATTAAAGGCAGCTAGAGAGAGAAAAAAGATCACCTACAAAGGAAAACCCATCAGACTATCATCAGACTTCTCAACAGAAACCTTACAGGCCAGAAGAGAATGGCATGATATATTTAACATTATGAAACCGAAGGGCCTCGAACCAAGAATATTGTATCCAGCACGATTATCATTTAAATATGATGGAGGGATTAAACAATTTCCAGATAAATGAAAGTTAAGAGAGTTTGCCTCTCATAAACCACCAATACAGGATATCTTAAATGGACTGCTCTAGATGGAAGCACACCTAAGGCTAAAAAGATGTCACCAGAGAAAATAAAATCATAGCAAAGAAAGCAGACCATCCAAATACGAACTAAAGGCAAAGAATAAAACACCTATTATGGAAAGAATGGAGGAGGAGGAATAAGAAGGGAGAGAAATAAAGAAACATCAGACTGTGTTTACAATAACTTAACAAGAAAGTTAAGTTAGATTGTTAGATAGTAAAGAAGCAACCCTTGAACCCTTGGTAACCACGAATCTAAAGCCAGCAATGGCAATAAGTACATACCTATCAATAATCACCCTAAATGTAAATGGACTGAATGCACCAATCAAAAGACACGGAGTAACAGAATGGATAAAAAAGCAAGACCCATCTATATGCTGCCTACAAGAAACTCACCTCAAATCCAAAGATATACACAGACTAAAAGTGAAGGGATGGAAAAAGATATTTCATGCAAACAACAAAGAGAAAAAAGCAGGTGTTGCAGTACTTGTATCAGACAAAACGGACCTCAAAATGAAGAAAGTAGCAAGAGATGAAGAAGGACATTACATAATGATAAAGGGGTCAGTCCAACAAGAAGATATAACCATTATAAATATATATGCACCCAACACAGGAGCGCCAGCATATGTGAGACAAATACTAACAGAATTAAAGGAGGAAATAGACAGCAATGCATTCATCTTAGGAGACTTCAACACACCACTCACTCCAGAGGACAGATCAACCAGACAGAAAATAAGTAAAGACACAGAGGCACTGAACAACACACTAGAACAGATGGACCTAACAGACATCTACAGAACTCTACACCCAAAAGCAACAGGATACACATTCTTCTCAAGTGCACATGGAACATTTTCCAGAATAGACCACATACTAGGCCACAAAAAGAACCTCAGTAATTTCAAAAATATTGAAATCCTACCAACCAACTTCTCAGATCACCAACGTATAAAACTAGAAATAAATTTTAGAAAGAAATCAAAAAGGCTCACAAATACATGGACACTTAAAAACACTCTCCTAATTAATCAGGGGGTTAATGACCAAATCAAAACAGAAATCAAAGAATATATGGAGACTAATGACAACAACAACACAAAGCCACAACTTCTGTGGGACGCAGCAAAGGCAGTTCTAAGAGGAAAGCATATTGCAATCCAGGCCTATTTAAAGAAGGAAGAACATTCCCAAATGAATAGTCTAAAGACACAATTTCTGAAATTGAAAAAAGAAGAACAAATGAGGCCCAAAGTCACCAGAAGGAGGGACATAATAAAGATTAGAGAAGAAATAAATAAAATTGAGAAGAATAAAACAATAGAAAAAATCAGTAAAACCAAGAGCTGGTTCTTTGAAAAAATAAACAAAATAGATAAAACCCTAGCCAAATTTATTAAGAGAAAAAGAGAATCTACACACATAAACACAATCAGAAATGAGAAAGGAAAAATCACAACGGACCCCACAGAAATACAAAGAATCATAAGAGAATATTATGAGAATCTATATGCTAACAAGCTGGAAAACATAGAAGAAATGGACAACTTCTTAGAAAAATACAACCTTACAAGACTGACCAAGCAAGAAACAGAAAAACTAAACAGACCAATCACCAGTGACGAAACCGAATTGGTAATCAAAGAACTACCCAAGAACAAAACCCCTGGGCCTGATGGATTCACCTCTGAATTCTACCAGACATATAGAGAAGAAATAACACCGATTCTCCTTAAAGTTTTCCAAAAAATAGAAGAGGAGCGAATACTTCCAAACTCATTCTATGAAGCCAGCATCACTCTAATACCAAAACCGGGCAAAGACCTCACCAAAAAAGAAAATTACAGTATCCCTGATGAACGTAGATGCAAAAACACTCAACAAAATATTAGCAAATTGAATTCAAAAAAACATCAAGAGGATCATACACCATGATCAAGTGGGATTCATCCCAGGGATGCAAGGATGGTACAACATTCGAAAATCCATCAACATCATCCACCACATCAACAAAAAGAAGAACAAAAACCACATGATCATCTCCATAGATGCTGAAAAGCATTTGACAAAATTCAGCATCCATTCCTGATTAAAACTCTCAACAAAATGGGTATAGAGGGCAAGTACCTCAACATCATAAAGGCTATATATGACAAACCCACAGCTAACATCATACTTAACGGCGAGACGCTGAAAGCTTTTCATCTAAGATCGGGAACAAGACAAGGATGCCCACTCTCTCCACTGTTATTCAACATAGTACTGGAGGTCCTAGCCACAGCAATCAGACAAAACAAAGACATACAAGGCATCCAGATTGGTAAAGAAGAAATCAAATTGTCACTATTTGCAGATGACATGATACTGTACATAAAAAATCCTAAAGATTCCATTCCAAAACTACTAGAACTAATATCTGAATTCAGCAAAGTTGCAGGATACAAAATTAACACACAGAAATCTGTTGCTTTCCTATACACTAATGATGAACTAACAGAAAGAGAAATCAGAAAAACAATTCCATTCACAATTGCATCAAAAAGAATAAAATACCTAGGAATAAACCTAACGAAGGAAGTGAAAGACCTGTACTCTGAAAACTACAAGACACTCCTAAGAGAAATTAAAGAGGACACTAACAAATGGAAATGCATCCCATGCTCTTGGCTAGGAAGAATAAATATTGTCAAAATGGCTATACTACCTAAAGCAATCTACAGATTCAATGCAATCCCTATCAAACTACCAACAGCTTTCTTCAATGAACTGGAACAAATAATTCTAAAATTCATATGGAACCACAAAAGACCCCGAATAGCCAAAGCAATCCTGAGAAGGAGGAATAAAACAGGGGGAATTACACTCCCTGACTTCAAGCTCTACTACAAAGCCACAGTAATCAAGACAATTTGGTATTGGCACAAAAACAGACCCACAGACCAGTGGAACAGAATAGAAAATCCAAACATTAACCCAAACATATACAGTCAATTAATATTTGATAAAAGTGCCTTGGATATACAATGGGGAGATGACAGCCTCTTCAGCAGCTGGTGTTGGAAAAACTGGACAGCTACATGTAAGAGAATGAAACTGGACTACTGTCTAGCCCCATACACAAAGGTAAACTCAAGGTGGATCAAAGACCTGAATGTAAGTCATGAAACCATAAAACTCTTAGAAAAAAACATAGGCAAAAATCTCTTGGACATAAACATGAGCAACTTCTTCATGAACATATCTCCCCGGGCAAGGGAAACAAAAGCAAAAATTAACAATTGGGACTATATCAAGTTGAAAAGCTTCTGTACAGCAAAGGACACCATCAGTAGAACAAAAAGACATCCTACAGTATGGGAGAATATATTCATAAAAAACGTATCTGATAAAGGGTTGACATCCAAAATATATAAAGAACTCATGCACCTTAACAAACAGAAAGCAAATAATCCAATTAAGAAATGGGCAGAGGACATGAATAGACACTTCTCCAAAGAAGAAATTCAGATGGCCAACAGGCACATGAAAAGATGCTCCACATCGCTAATCATCAGAGAAATGCAGATTAAAACCACAATGAGATATCACCTCACACCAGTGAGGATGGCCAACATCCAAAACACAAACAACAACAAATGTTGGCGAGGATGTGGAGAAAAGGGAACCCTCCTACACTGCTGGTGGGACTGCAAATTAGTTCAACCATTGTGGAAAGCAGTATGGAGGTTCCTCAAAAAACTCAAAATAGAAATACCATTTGACCCAGGAATTCCACTCCTAGGAATTTACCCTAAGAATGCAGCAGCCCAATTTGAAAAGGACAGATGCACCCCTATGTTTATTGCAGCACTATTTACAATAGCCAAGAAATGGAAGCAACCTAAGTGTCCATCAGTAGATGAATGGATAAAGAAGATGTGGTACATATACACAATGGAATATTATTCAGCCATAAGAAGAAAACAAATCCTACCATTTGCAACAACATGGATGGAGCTAGAGGGTATTATGCTCAGTGAAATAAGTCAAGCTGAAAAAGACAAATACCAAATGATTTCACTCATATGTGGAGTATAAGAACTAAGGAAAAAAAAACTGAAGGAACAAAACAGCAGGAGACTCACAGAACCCGAGAACGGACAAATAGTTACCAAAGGGAAAGGGACTGGGGAGGATGGGTGGGAAGGGAGGGGTAAAGGGGAAGAAGGGACATTATGATTAGCAGATGTAATGTTCGGGGGGCACGGGGAGGGCTGTACAACCCAGAGAGGACAAGTAGTGACTCTATGGCATCTCACTAAGCTGATGGACAGTGACTGCAATGGGGTTAGGGGTGGGGGAACCTGATGAAGGGGGTAGTGTAATCACCATAATATTACTCATTTAATTGTAGATTAATGATATCAAAATAAACTAAAAAAAAAAAGACATATGCACCCCTATGTTTATCGTAGCACTATTTACTATAGCCAAGAAATGGAAGCAACCTAAGTGTCCATCAGTAGATGAATGGATAAAGAAGATGTGGTACATATACACAACGGAATATTATTCTATTATTCAGCCATAAGAAGAAAACAAATCCTACCATTTGCAATAACATGGATGGAGCTAGAGGTTATTTTGCTCAGTGAAATAAGCCAGGAGAAGAAAGACAAGTATCAAATGATTTCACTCATCTGTGGAATATAAGAACAAAGGAGAAACTGAAGGAACAAAACAGCAGCAGAGTCACAGGACCCAAGAATGGACTAACAGTTGCCAAAGGGAAAGGGACTGGGGAGGATGGGTCAGAAGGGAGGGATAAGGGGGGAAAAGGGGCATTACAATTAGCATACATAATGCAGTGGTGGGGGACACAGGAAAGGCAGTATTTATAGAGAAGACAAGTAATGATTCTATAGCATCTTACTACGGTGATGGACAGTGACTGTAGTGGGGTATGTGGGTGGGACTTGATAATAGGGGGTCTAGTAACCATAATGTTGTTCAAGTGATTGTAAATTAACTATACCCAAATTTTTTAAAATGTCAAAAAAAATTATGCATAAGAGAGGTATCCTCAATGGCATTACAACTGACTGTGAGATATAACCTATTGATTAGAGAAATATTGAGAAGACTAGTCCACCTGGGAAAGAATGGAAATGAAAAGACATTTAATGATAGTACTATTAGTAGCTTGTGAAAACAAAGGAAGGAAAATATAATTGCTTGTATCCTGTCAAATATTTTCTACCCTCCAGATTTTAGTTATTGAACACCACTGCCCTCTTACTGTTACATGTGAGCTGTGTCAAATCAAACTTTTGATTTTCAGAGCTTTTTGGATTTTGGAAATGTGGTTAAGGTATACAGACCTGTGGCATCTTCTTCATAAGGTTGTTGTGAAGATTGGATTAAATTTAATAATGCATGTAAGGTGTCTACACCAGCTCCTATAATGTAGGAAGCACTTAATAAATATTATCATTAGTGTTATAAGATGGAAGCACTAAGCCCTTACAACTCTTGTTTCTGGGCCCTTTACCTTGGCATAGGGTTTAACTTTGTGGGGCAGTTTGATGTTTCGATGAGTCTCCTTGTAAAGGCGATGGGTGTTTGTAAGAGAAGAGGAGAAAAGCACTTTTACTCTTTGATGGTGTAGAAAAGAATGACTGGGCTTTGAAACCAGATAAATCAGGGTTCAAATGCCATAGGATCAGCTCTTTAAAAAATGGGGAAAAATACCTGTCTCGCAGGTTGCTTTGAGGATGAAATATAACTGGGTAGAACAGAAACTTATCTGTATACAACATGTGCTCAATAAATAACAGCAGCTCTTTTGTGTTCAGGAGGCTGTGGTACAGCACTTGCCATTTACAGTCTGAACTAGTACATGATCAGCCACTTTCATGACTGAAAATGAGGGACTTGAACAAGGATGAGAGAAAGCATTTATTGTACATAAGAAACAAAGCACTGTTACCATGATCTATCTGCAGGAAGATGGCACCAGGCCCTCCTCTGTGATGTAATGACATGGGACTTTACTTGCAGGGGGAGCAGGGAGGAAGAGGTGAGGCGTGGGAAGAGCAACTCTCCCTCCCCACACAGACAGAGGGGAATGTTTTCCCAGGTGGTATGGTAGTGTGATTTTAAAATGTAGGCTTTAGCTGTCAGGAAGTTTCCCATGTAGTGTGATTTTAAAATGTAGGCTGCCCCTTTTATTATAGAATATCCTGGAGTTTCAGGTTTAATGTTGTCGTACTACCAAGTTAGACTGCTACCTGTTGATCAGTTTTACTCTTGAGGACAGACCCTACCCATTCCTGCTTGGATCCCTACTGGATTCAACTCAGATATAAACCATGAGGGAGGCCTGCCTACCCTGTGTCAGGTGTTGAAAATACAAAGGCAATCTGATAAGGTTCCAGCCCAGGAGGTATGAGCAGAGAGGATGGATAACCGGTAACTCTTAATAGGCAGGCAATGTGGAGTGATGTAACAGAGCTATGAATAAAGTGCTATGGAGGGCACTGAGAAGGGGAAAGTAATTTTTCTAGGGAGATTAGGGAAAACTCCAGAGAAGTGACATTTGATCTGATCACTGGACTGAGGCATCAAGCAAAAGGTTTGAGATGTAAGGAGGAGAGGGAAGAGCAGAGCAGGAGGGAGGGGGATAAAAAGGAGAGTAACATTCCAAGAGAAAGAGACTGCTGGGACAAGGCTGTGAAGCACAGTCATTCATTTGTTCAGTTATTTATTTAACAAATATTGGTCATGTGCTAGACACTGTTCTTGGCACTGGGGATCCAACAGGGAACAAGACAGACTAGGTCCCTGATGCTCCATGGTTTATATTTTGGAGCTGCAGGGGATAGAAAACAAAGAAATAAATGAACAAGGTAATTTTTGAGAGTGATATATATTCTAAAGAAAGTAAGATGGGAAAGGTATGACAGAGTATGCTGGGGTGGGGAGGAGGGCTTGTAGGATTCGGTGGTCAGAGCTCTCTCTGGAGGAGGCATTTGACCTGAGAACTAAGTGGTGAGAGGCAGTCATCTGGGGGCCGTTAAAAAACAAAATTCAGTCAAGTAAATTTGAAGATCTAATTGATTTTATTAAGTGACTCATAAATCAGGCAGCATCCCACCTAGCGAGTAGAGAGATGTTCTGAGGAGTTGTACAAAATGGAACGTTTTTATAGACAGGAAGGTGGGGCAAACAGTTACTAGCAAACAAGATTAGGGATTGTTTCCAGTAAGGTGACCTTCCTTTAGGAGGAGTAGGGGGTCTTATGCACTTTACCTGCTGGAAGTTCCAAACTGATTGGCTTAAAATTCTACTCCTGGGAGAGGCTGAAACTACAGTTAGGTTGGGTAGTAAGGCCCAGGTTGGTGACATTACCTAGGAACCTAGGAGAAGTGACCCCATGTTGGGTCTGTGTTTCTTTTTTTTAACGGGGCAAAGTGTTCTAGTTGAAGGGGACAGTAAATACAAATACTCTAACAGGACTAGGCCTGGTGTATTTGCAGACAGAAAGGTGGCCAGCTTGCCTAGAGCAGCATGAGCAAAGAAGCAATGGGAAGGAGGAGAGAGGTTGGTGGACCTGGTAGGTAGGGCCTCATGGGCCATTGTGAGGAGTTTGTTTTGAAGAAGTATCATTTAGCTGCTGTGTAGAGAATGACTGGAAGCAGGGAGATCTATTGCTTACTCTGGGAAAGAGATACTGGTGGCTCCAACCTGGTGGCAGCAGAGACAGAAATGTTCAGAGCAAATATATGTTTTTGAAGTAGAGCCAATGCTGATGGGACCTGCTGATAGATTAGTATCAGGGTGAGGAAAGGATGACGTGAACATGCCAAATGCTAGCAGATAGCTGTAAGGAGCACGTGGAAGTGAACAGGGTAGTGAAAGCCATGTTGGCGACAAGTGGGAACATGGCATGTGAGAGAGAGCAGGCTGGACAAGTATGGCTGAGAGTGCTGGGAATGAGAGCATTTGGTCTCACACTGAGAAGGGTACTGGCCACTGACAAGCCAGCTGATAACCTGCCTGTGAGGCTGGGAACCTCTCGAAATTCCTTTTACTCCAAGGGTTTTAAAAAATGAGCCCTTAGACCATATCTGAACAAATCTGTCTATATATCTCCCTACATCTCACCATCTCTTTTTTGCCTTACAGGATAGGAAATTGTGCATGTAATAGGCACTGAGTAAAGGTGTACTGAGGGGCAATTAGAGGTGCTTACTTTCAGAGAGGAAGATAAGTCCCTTCTATTTGTTTCACTTCTACCTTCTTGCTGAACGACTTACAATGCTTGGCTCTTTTGGCTGCGAGGAGGTCTGATCAAGCTTATTAAGTAGCATTTTTTTGCTGGCTGGCTGGCTGGTTCCAGTCTCCTGGTCCCAGTCCTGTTGCCTCTTCCAATTCCCGACATACACATAGCAGGCCTGCAGGGGGCCTCAGATTTCTCCCTGAACCACAGCATCAGGCCTGTTCTCCTTAGCGAACATCTTTTATTTAAACAGAAACAGTAGCCACCAATCTTGTTACATAACATACAAATATCCTAGGGTGCTAAACTTATGGGGCATCTACTGGTGTGGAGTGGTGTGACATGGCAACACAAATACTCACTAGGAGAATATTGCTGAAACGTTGTAACAAGTTTGACTTTCTGGCCCTACTTACAATTTTGGAGCTGGAAGGGACTTTAGAGATTATTCTATTTCAATCTTCTTTGTCATAAACTGTGGAAACCAAGGCCTAGAGAGACAAAGAAATTTGCTCACGAGACAGATCCGGGCTAGACTTCAAGCTCTTAATCAATCTAAAGAACCCATTGCATCTTCTTAGATTAAGGATTAAGTGTGTTAAACCTTTCTTGTTCATGATTCTTTCTTATCTGAAAAGCATTCTTTTTTGTTTCAGACTTACCAAGTGTGTCAATTGTGAAGTGACCCGTACTCCTGCTCACACCAAGACTGATACATATGTAGGAGACTGATGTATTTGAGGTATTTTTGTTGTTTTTTACTAACATTAGGACTGGATTTACATCCAACCATGCGATGTATAATGACTGAATCATATATATTTTTTAAAGACAGCTAGGTAGAATTGCAGGTGAATTTGGGGCTACTGGGATCTACTCCAGTACCATTCCCCGTTTATGTGCAAACCAGTGTATGGAAGAGGGCTGAAGTCAGGGGGGGATCAAGAAGTATCTCACACCCTGATAGTTAGTTTTCAATAAAAACATGGGGTTTCCCTCTGTTCTCTAAGGAATTATAGAGCCTCCTGGAACAGTGGAAAGGCTGGGCTGCTCTCTTCCTCGACCACTGCCAGCATTCTTTCTCAAACTGACCTGCTTTCCTGCTGGGAGACTGCCCCACTCCACCCACCTGGTGCCTCCCTGGATTTCCTGACTGCTCAGGGCTTATTTTTGAATCTTCTCTTCCTTGAAAAGCACCACCCCACTGATTCAGAACGTGGGGTTTCCCCCCTAACCCGGTCACTGATAACCCTACTTTCCCAGGCTAACCATCCTCATCCCCCTCTAAAAGCCTAGGAAAAGCAGCAGCATTAGGGGGCTGGGCGCCTTTCAATTCCCCTAAGGCCTCTTTTCTAGTGTTAACTCTCGGAAATTACTAGCAGAGCAGAGAAGAAGGGAAATACCTTACTTCTAAGAGTAGGGCCTGGCTGGGCTGTGTGGAGCTGGCACTATTTTATTAAATTCAACTACCCCAGGTCTGGGGGGCCTCTTCAGGTAAGGCTCTGAGTTAGGGATGGCTGTGGTGTGAGGAGGGAGTCACTACCTTGGCCCTCCAAACAGAAGCCCTATGAATCCTCCCCTTTGCCCACCCCAGATTCTGGGAGTCCCAGCCTAGACCTGCGGACAAACCCCAAACCCAAATAAACAGTGCCTTTCCAGGTACTGAGAGCCCACCCACCCACCCGCCCTCATTACCCTTTCTCGCCGTTCCTCCGGCCAGCTGCCCTCACTAGAGCCAGGTTCCGCTGGCAGAGCCTCGCCGCCCCAGAACCGGCACTCGCGGCACTCCCCGCACCCAAACCCGGCTAAGGCCAAGGGGTGGGGAGTGGGAGGTAGGGGAAGCGGGGGGCGGAGTTCCGTCCTTCGCTGACTGGCTCTGGGAGGATGGGCTGCGGCCGAGCCGAGCCAACCCGCGGCGTGTTGCTATGTGCGGAACCGAGGGGATAGGCGAGGGGGCGCGTCCATCACAGGGCAGCCCCCCCCACCCCCCCACCGGCCCGACCTGGAGGGATGCGGAGTGGCGGCGGCGGCGGTGGCGGAGACTGTGGCTTTAAGAGCGCGCCCGGAGCCCGGGATCCAGCCTGGCGGTCTCACGCAGCTGCGCACCCCCGCGGAGCCGAGCCCAGCGCTGGCCGGACGCGGCGGCCGGCGGCCGGGTGAGCCAGGGGGAGCGCAGCGCGGCTCGGGCGCGCGTGGGCGTGGGTGCGCTGTCAGCGCGGGCGCCTGGAACCCGGCCCTGGGGACCGGTCCCGTGGCCCCTCCGGCCCCGCTTTGGCGGAGCGTGCGGCGCCCTCTGCCCGCGCAGCAGAGGCGGGGTCCGGTGTGGGGTCCCCGGGCGCAGGGGGCGGGGAGCGGGCCGCCAGGGCCACGTGACCGGTTTGTTTACAAACACTGTCTGGCCCGGAGGCCGCCCGCGGGAGGGAGCCGAGGTGGAACGGGTGCCCGGGTGGGAGCCCGGGACCTGTGCAAGGAACCGTGCAAGTCTGGGCTGCGCGGGTCGGCGGAGGTTTGGGGTGGGGGAAACCTGCAGATCCGGCCGCTGCTGCTTCCTTAGCACAGTTCCCGCGGGTTCGGACTTCGTGAGTGCCAGGGTGGAGGCTTTGGCTCTTCTCTGTACCCGGTGACGCTGGGTCTGCGCTGGAGACACTGGGCCCCTGGGCGCCGCCCTCGGGGCCCCCGCCTCTGGGGGACTAGCCGCCCTCGAAACTCCCAGGAACGCTTGGCCGGCCCTGGGCCGAAGTAACCGCAGCCTAGTTCCTGCCTGGCCGCTTCCCGGCGCCTCCCCAGTGTCCTTGCCAACGGGGTGGGCGCGAGTTCCCTCCTGCTCGACGGAATGTAGGGGCCTCTCCGACGAGCACCTCCCAGGAACCGGCGCTGAGGGGCAGCCCCGACCTGTCACTGCTTCAAGTTAACCCTCCTTGGCTGCTGACCTCCTCTGGGTGTCTTTACCCAACTGGTGGCTTTTCTCCCATTGGGGTGTGGGGGGGGAGCCACCTGTTCTTTGGACCCAGCCCAGCAGACTGCCACCACTGACTTCACCCTCAGCTAACAAGAGCTTAAAAAGCCACGTAAGTGAGTGTGCTCTGTTTCTCTGTGTTCTGCATGTAGCTGATCCTCCCACTGTCCTGCCAAACGGCCTACGAAGCTGCTCCTAGGCTTTGCTGGGGGTTTTGTGGCCTCTTGTCAGCTTTCTGTCTTGGAGTCTTTTGGCTCTTTTCAAAGAGACCTTGCTGTGGTGAGTCTAAAGGCTGGCAAGATAATCATCCTTTTTTCTTGTCCTTCCTCCCTTGTTTCCTCTCTCCTGGTCCAGCAAGATACGCCAGTTGGGGCTCTGTCCTACAGCATTGGGCAAGAAGGGAAGTTGTGTGCTTCTCTGCACCCTACAGAACAGGAGTGGTTCAAGGCACCTAGGGGGTTGAGAAGTGA
This sequence comes from Smutsia gigantea, assembly GCA_032199065.1. Taxonomy (NCBI): domain Eukaryota; kingdom Metazoa; phylum Chordata; class Mammalia; order Pholidota; family Manidae; genus Smutsia; species Smutsia gigantea. Next base: position 182,567 of record JAVSCE010004861.1, on the reverse strand, counting down.
TTTACTTGAGTAACTCATGTCACTGGTTCTGGGGTGGGACTTGACTACACATTCTGGATGCTGTCCAGTGCTCTCCTAGTTCTGAGAACTCTGGGCCTTGTGAGCAGTGGGATTGGATAGACCCTTACGTGGCTTTCCTTTGACTTAATCACTGCCACAGCACTGCAAAGGTAGGTGGAACCTGATTCTGTCCATCCCTTCCCTTGTTTCCTTAGTCCTTAGTCCTGAGACTGAATCTTGCCTCTGATGAGGAACATTTAAATTCTTCTGAACTGTGATACACACAACTCTTAAGTTCTTGACTGAGGAATAGGTTCATTCAGCCCGAGGAGAATTGTGCAAACTTACCTTTGGCACCATCCCTTATCCCCTGCTCCATAAGGGCTTCAGGCAGGAGTAGAGTGGGGGCCTTGGGCTCGTTCTCCTCTTCAGTTTGGCTTTATCTATTGTTTTAGGATTTCATAACAGCATTTCTGGGATCTGTCTTGATATCTTGTGCTTGAACTAAAATCAAGAAGCTTGGATTTAGGGGTGGAGGATAGAAAGTAAACACCATGCACAAGAATGCTGTTTTTCTTCTTCCCTCTAGGACAGTGGTTTTCACAGAGTAGGATTCACAGTAAGGAATACATTTACATCATTGCACAGAGGTCCACAACTGTGTTAAGTCCCAGGAGACAATAACTGCCCTTAGTACCTATAGTGCACTCTAGTTTATATTTTTTCCTGCTTAACTAAAATAAAATCAACTGCCGGTCATTCATATGATTTCTTGACCAAAATGTCATGGCCCACAATTTAAGGAATATTCCTCTAAGGCAGAGGTCCTTAAACTTAAATGTGCATAAAGACGACTTGGGTAGTATTTTAAAAATGCAGTTTGCCAGCCCATTCTGGGGATGTTTATTCTCATTGGGGCACATTTTTTAATAAGTGGGCCATGAGATTGTGATGCAGATGGTTGATGAGAAACCATGATCAAGTGGGAACTGGGGGCAATGAACAATGAAAGGTATTAACCTGAATTTAAGTGGGCAAAGTCTTAGGTATGTGACCCACCCTCTCCCTCTGTGCAAACCCAAGATCACTCATCTGCTAGTCACTCCAGACTAGGCTTTGAAAAGTCTAAGGATACAGTGTTTGCCTTCAGCTGCCATGAAGCCTTGGCCGAAAGACACAGCCTCCTTCTTCCCCACATCATGCCTGCTCAGCATTTGAGGGCTGCTGTCCATTGTTCCGGACCACCGGGTGTTTCTAGGCGCCAGGGGTTGGAGTTGTGAATAGTGCTGATGAGTTTGCTGTACTATGCATGGGTTATGTGAATCTTCACTGTTTTAATGATTTTAATGGTTTCGAGGCAGTGACACAGTTATTACGCCTGGAATATTGACAACTGGCCAGCAGAAAAGGTTGATTTGGTTAATATCTGGGCAATCAGGCTGTGTAGCCTGGAAGGGCAGGCTGGTGATTTTATTTTTGCCCAGGGGTGGGGGCGTCAGAGGCTTGTCTGCCAGCAGTTGCTTATAAGAGGAGGCACACTTTCCCTTACCTCCTTGCTTACTTCAGCTCTGGCTCTTTTCTGTGGCGACAGCTCCTGTGCGCAGGTGGATCTTGTGAGTCATCCCGTTTGATGCTGTTAACTTTATCTCTGCCTTCAAGTACAAATATACACACACCTGATGCATTCACAGGTTGGATGTTTCCCTCTTAGTTATTGTGTTCAAATATGCTGCTAAAAGAAATTTTCTTGAATGAGTCAAAGCCAGAATTTTAGCTTCAAAAAGAACTCTAAATTATCAAATTAAAATTCAGCTGTGGTCCTTCCTGCCATAGGTACGCCTTCCATGGGAACACTAACTGTAGGGCTGTTGGAATTAACTGTAATAATGTTCAGTTTGGTCAAGCAGCTCACATTTAGAAGGCTTAGTTTTGAACTGATGGGAAAAAGAAAGCAACAGAGGAATGGCGAAGGATAGGGTATCCTCATACACGCAGGGCAGAGCAAAGAGACGTTCAGGTGGGTTTCAGATAGAGGATCAGGATCAGTTTCTTTTGTAAACTATCTTGGCATTTCCGAAGCGTCTGTCTGGGCAAAGCACCGGGTGCTCTGAGAGTTGTGTGCCTTAGCATGAAGGAGTATAAAGCTCTGGAAAAGGAAGCATCTTTTTGAACTTTAGCCTCCAATGATGGAAAGCCAGGGCCTGAAGGCTACAGGTATTTTGTTAGAGTTTATTGTTTTCAGTGATAATATCCTTAACAAAACGTGAGGTACTTTCATCTTTAAAGACCACACCCACTTGAATTTCCCTATAGGAACTGTGAATATAGCCCTGGAGGGTTTAAAGTAAATCAGATGTTGCTACTCCCCTGTTTTAAATTTTCCTATGGATTTCCATCCCTCAGATAAAATCAACTCCTTTCCCTATAGGCCTTGCAAGACCTATTCCTTTTCCACAGTTTTTCCTACCTCATCTGCCAACCCCACCAGGTCTGTTCTGCTGTCATCTGCTCTAACTGCACCAGCCTTCCTGAGGTTTCTAGAATGTGGAAGGTTTGTTTCTGTCATTGGGCCTTTCTATTGGTAGTCCCTCTTTCCAGAATGCCCTTTTTCCAAATTTTTCATGATTGGCTTCTCTCACTTGGTTCTTAGAGACCCCCTCCCTGATCAGTTATCTAGAACGGCTCCTCCCCTCTCTGCTCCTCAGACTATCTTTAATACCCTTAGCATAATTTTTTTCAAAGTGCTTTAATACCATCTGGAAATACATTTTCTACTTGATGGCTAGATTGGAAGCTTTGAGAACTCTCTCTTGCTCTTTGCTGACAGTGCCTGGCATGAAGTAGCACTGGATAAATCTCTATCTTGGAACGAATGAATGAATGACTAAAGAGAGCCAACGTTTAGAGACTCTGGATAGGAAAAATTTCATTTTCAAGAGAAGAGGAAAAGAAGTTTTCTCTTTTCCTGGGATGCGATAGTGTTGCCTTGGAATTTCTCTGGGGATTTCTGCCTTTCACCTTATTTTTCATCGTTTTATACTTTTTATAGGTTGCCAAAGTCTCTAAAAGCCCTACTGTTAATTTTGTTGTTATTAAGAACAACTCTTTCCTCCCCCAGTAACCTTATTATGGCCTCACATTTCTGTTGACAGGCATAAGCATTTCTATCAGTAATCATATTTCATTAATACTAGAGGTACTCTAAGTAGGACTGAGAGCCTAGGCTCTGGACCTAGAAAGATCTGGATAATTAGCTCTATGACCTTGGGCAATTTGCTAAAATTCTCTAAATCTCTCTTCCTTGTATGTGAACTGGGACTAATCACAGTTACTATGACACGGGATTGATGGGAGTCTCACGTGAGAGAATGCGTGGGGATACCAAGCCCAGAGGCTGGCACATAAGTACCTGGTGGCGTTCATTGGTAATAACAACACTAACATTAATAGTTAGAGCCCCCTTCTCTGGCAGAAATTCCCAATCCATTCATTTGGGAGTGGGCAGTAGAGGGGGGAAAAATGGCCAAATCTTATATTTGTATAAGTAAATGAAGACCAAAATGTCACTTAGATCTATCAGTACCGGACTGGAATTTAGAAACCATCTAATTGCAAACTGCTGCTCAGCTCTTATTAAACACCCATGTGGAAGTATTATTTATAGAAGCTTTTGCAAGGACATGTTGTCTGCCTGTCCCTCTGACCTGTATACTTGGGTCATTTTATCTCAGCCCCTCCAGAACTGTTTTCAGTGAGATGAACTTCGAGGTTCTGCACTTTGCTTTTATGGAGGAACACTGTCCAACATACCTTTGTATGACTTACTGCTACATTTCTTATAAGGGTTTATACTGTTGAAGCATTAAGCTACAACTTCACTTAATGTGTTCTCTTTAAGAAGTTAATTGAAGAAATTTCTTACAGAATCAAGTGCCAGGAAAAAACTGTCTCTCCTGAGGAACTGGTATGTTTTTTCCTTGTGGACAACTGGAAATTTATAATGATCAATGTTTCTCTTTTTGCTTTGGCTGTCAGGAAGCACAGAGCCAACTTTGTGGCTTAACTTTAGTACCAGTAGGTCCCTGCTTACTAATTTTCTTGGGTGTTAATTTTTGTGACCTTTATTTTCTCTCTAATTTCAAGTTAATGATTTATAACTCTTTTAATTAGACATGCTGGATTGGGTATTAAAATCCATTTGTGGTGTTACACTTTAGAGATACAAACATTAAGGTTCAAACAGGCATAGAAAACTTGCTTAAGACAGGCAAAGCACAGACTATAAACCATACCTCCTGCTTCTCAGGCCCAGGGCTCCTTCTGCTTTCTCGAGGAATACCCACTCCTGGCTGAAGTAATGTCTCAGTACTAGGCAGAGCCTACCTCCTTTCTGTAATGGGGCGAAGGAGCATTCTGACCCTGAGGTGTGATAGTGCCACCTGCATTCCTGTAGCCTGGGTGACTCAGCCAGCACTGTGCTCTCCTGTCTCCTGAGCTGCAGGGGACCAGCCGTCCCCTGGGGTCTTGAGAATACGATGTGCCCAGACTTGGTGGCTCTGATCTGACTACATTGCCCGCTCAGAATGAAATTCACCTCTAGTGTCTGGAGTTCTCTTGTCTATTTCTTACCAGGAAAGGAAGGCTTTGACTCTCCAGATGGCAGCTGGGAGCCACTATGCTCAAACAGGTTTTCAAGACATGAACAGTGGCTGAGTTTGGTTGGATTGAAGAAAGTGGCTTTATTTTATCTGACGTGAAATTTAGTTATGGGAAATACTGATTTGTTTTGTTTTCAGGTGTTCTGGTTGGGAGTGACTGGAGCAAGAGAGTGTAGGCTTGAAATACATCGCAGCTGGGTCAGGAAAATTTTGATTCCAATATTGAGCTAGAGAAGAGGAACCTCAGGCCTGGGGCAGAACCTCAGACTTGGTTTTTTTTTTTTCCTGGGTAATAATCATCATTCATTAGATAATAAGATGTTGGGAGATAAAGATGAGTTAAGATGTGGCCCTTGCTCCTAAGGGCATATGTTCCAATAGGAGTGATTAAGGCATCTGTGTCAATAACCAGACTACAAGGTACTAAGGGTTTAAAGTCATTACGGAGATACAGAAAGAAGGGTAAGCATTTGGAGATGGGCTGTAAGCAATGAAGAGGTTTTAAACACACAGAAACATTTCAGGGGAAACAGTGTGTGCAAAGGCACAGAGATAGGAACGGAAAAGGTAGTGTAACAGGAATGTTCAGCAGGCTCCTGAGATGTCGGAAGAATACTGGGATATTGCTTCAGTTACTATTGCTGCACATTAGATAACTACGTGGATGTGGACTGTGGTTCCCATTCCCGCTAGAACTCTTGAGGATGAAGCCTTGTGAACAATGGCTAGGTGACATAGATAATAAGCATCCTCAGAACTGAGACTGTCCCTAGGGATTCTCAAACCTGGATGCCATAATAATTCCTAGCCCAGCCAAAGGTCTACAAAATCAGAATTTTTAGAATAGGGTATCTAATGAAAGCAAGTAAATAATAATAACCCCCCAAAATATTTCCCAGGTTTGTCTAATTGTAGCCCACCCCATACATCTGAGATCTGGATATTGCTGAGGTAGTGCATCTTTGAGGCAGAAACCAACTGCTAAGCATCCTTGACCTTTGGCCTCTTTTCTGATAGGCTATTTTCGCTGCTTCCTTTTCCTTTCCTCTTTTGTTTATATTGATCCTGTGTATGTCATCCATTATATTTGCCACGCCTTTCTCTCTCTCCCTCTGTCTCCCTCTCTCACCCTCTCCCTCTTCCTCTCTGTCTCTGTCTCTCTGTCTCTCTGTCTCTGTCTCTCTCTCACTCTCTTGCTCTCTCTCTTTTTTTTTTAACCACTGTCGTCTTTGTCTGTTGGGGACCCTCCCTAAAGTGACCCACTGCCAAATGGACCAAAAAGTAGAAATGCGTTTCCTTTTGGTATTTGCTGTATTCATGGTATAAACGTGTGTTATGTAAACCTCAGTTAAATAGGGCTTTTGGTTAGTTTTGCTTACATGGTTCTTAATTTATTTCCTTTAGGATTTGAGGAAAAAGTATCCCCCCACATGACTGCAGCCTTAAAGCTAAATGTCCCATCAACAGGAAGGTGTGGTCAGAACTGAGCCAGCTTTCTGGTCAGGGGGTTTGTTCCCTTCCCTCTTTTGTTTTCTCAGGTTTCTGCAATTAGAAGTTGAAGCATTGAGCCAACCCTGAGTCTGAAGATGTTTTAAGATGTTTGACGTCCTTGTTTTGCATTACAATGAGTTGACTGAGACTCTGGGAGACACTCTCCTTGTTACTCCAGAGGCTGCAGGGCCAAGCATGCACATCTTCCCGCCCCACTTTGGCCTATTTGGGTTGAAGCGGGGTTTGGTTTGCAGGATTCAAATCCTGGTTCTGGCACTCTGTGGTGGAGTGAGCTTGGGCAAAGTTAACTTCTCTTGAGCTTTGTCTTCATCGTTGAAATACCGGTAATCATAATAATGCCTGCCTCTCCGGGTGGTTGTGAGGATTAATTGAGATAGTCGACTGTGGAGTCCTGGAGAGTATTGACAGTTGGGCCCTCATACAACTCCTTCCTCTCTCCCTCCCTCCTCCCCTTAACTTCCCACCTTCTTGCAAGCAGCACTTTCTGGGCTCTTCCTGGGAGCCAGCCTTTGGGCTCATTATGAGGGATGATTAACCAGACAGTGTCTCTAGCCAGGAATGGCTCACAGTCTTGTGGGACGACTGACCCATAAAACCACCAGCTTTGTGGAGGTTTCTTCTCTGAAAAAGCAGCCTTGGCAATGTGCATGGCTCCCCTTGATGCGCCAGGCCTGAAAGGAGAGGAAACTGTCATTCTTACCAAAATTTCTCTGCCCTTCCCCTACCAGGAGAAACCCAGATATTTGCTCTAGAATCAGCCTCTCCCCCCCACCCCCCCCGCCGCCAACTCTCCTTCAATAAATGACATTAGATGACAATTTAATAATTCTTAGAACAAAACACATCCGTCTCTGGGCTGGAGATGGCTGGGACTTCAGACATATAGGCATCCTTTTGGAAGTGCCTCTGTCCTTTTCTTCCTCTTGAGTTTAAAGTTCAATTTCCAAATTCCAATTGTGGAAAGGCAGGGAGCCCAGCCACAGATGTCAGAGTCTAGAGTTTTGGATTTTTTTGAATTGGGAGATTAAAGGGAGAAAGCCAAAGGCATGCAGACAGCTGAGCGGCAGAATAATGTTGGCAGATCTGGGGTGGATGGTCTGTAACTCGCTGGGGCCCTGGCTCTGCCCTGGAAGAGCAGCAGTTAAAGGGAAATGAAGGACACACAGTGCCCATAGTCCAAAAGGCATTCCTTTATTCAGTGAATAATATTTGAGTATATGAAACACAAATGACAATCAAATAATCATCAGAATAAAAGTAAAATTAAAACAGTGAAAAGTCCTACCTGAGTGGAATGGGGCACTGACTTAGTGGGGTCTGGAGGAAGGTAAAGGGCACCTGGTGAAGTAACTTCAGAAGATTGGCCACATCTGTTACCCAGCTTTCCAAGACATTTTCTTGATAGATCTTCTAAGTGGCTGTTTTACATTGTAGTTCAAATCTAGCCCTGTCTGGGGGCAGAGGAATGGACCTGATCCGTCTCTAGGTCACAGATCATGGGGAAAATGTATTTGTTTTGTTTTAACCAGGATAATCATCTTCTGAGCACAGCCAAATATAAAACAAAGGATTGATACTGAGGGCGGCAGTCCCTGGGGATGGAGGAAAAGGGCAGATTGGGAGGACTTTCACACGTGGAGCCCTCTTCTTCTTGGCCTGAACTGAGTCTGACACTTCATTTTTCTCTGACTAAATCCTGTCTAGAGCAGCTCAGACTGCCCAGGGGGTTTTGTGGGGACCACCCTTAGAGAAAGGAGTTTCTTGGTTTGCAGTTTGAGGATTTCTTTAGGGGTTGCAGAAGCCAGTGCCAGCCCAGGGAGGGTCCCTGGGACACTGCCCTCGGTGGCACACAGGCAGTGTGAAGGGCCAGGGGAGGTGGAATGGGAACTGTCCCTGCCGTCAGGCAGGGTACCACTGTCACGTGCTTGTGCTGGTGGCTCCCTGGAGACATGGCTCCAAGTGCTGACTTTGAGACTCCATCTGCCAGCCCAAAAAGTTGACATTACCGTTGTTTGCTGACTTTTTAACTTTGTGGAGCATGAATGCTGTATGAGTCCCCACGTGATGCCCAGAATTAGATATTTTAAATGTGCTGGATAGTGGCAAAGTAAGTAAGGAAATTAAATATCAGCTTTACGGAGCAGCAGTTTCACTGATGGTGATTCATCTTACTCAGTGAACATTTATCAAGTCTCTCCAGGGTGCCGGATACTAGGAGTGCTGGGAGTAAAGACTGCACTTCCGACTGCAGGATGCTCCTGGTCTGGGAGACAGACACGTGTGTGACAAAGTGCCATTTCAGAGTGCTTTGCATGCTGGAAGAAGGGGGCTCTCAGCTCTGCTTCGGGTCTTTCTTGAGCTGGATGTTAAGGGACGAGCAGGCATTTGCCAGGCAGAGAAGACGGGTTAAGGCTTTGCAGGAGGCTGAAACAACTTGAGAAAAGGTGGTGGATAAGCTTGGAGTGCTGGGGAAACAGGTTAGGAGTGAGGTGGGAAGGTGATGAGAAGATAAGGGGAATCAGGCCCGGGTTCTTGGTGCCACCTGAGGGGTTGGACCTGGTCCTACACTACAGGCTGCTAGGAAACCACTGGAGGTTTTGACACATGAGAGAGATGCGATCAGATTGTGTTGCATAAATGGAATTCTGGAGTTGGCTGGAGAGGTAATAGCTGAGTCCAGGGAGGCGAGTGCAGGAAGTGCCTGCAGCAGCTGGGGCTGAGGGGATAGGCTCCCTGGCGCTCCTGGCCCTGACTGTGAGGAGGGCGGCGGGGTGCTGGTGGCCCAGGCACAACCGGCTAGGGGACAAGTGGATGTGACACAGGAGGTAGAGAGAATGAACTGTTTCCAGCTTTGGCAACTAGGCCTTCAGGAGCAAGGAAGGGAGCTGGGGTGAAGGTGACAGGAGCAGGGCCAGGGGAAAGGGGCTGGCTTTGGGTGAATTACTTAGAAGTGCCTTCCTGGGAACCAGGTAGAGGCATCCTTTAGAAAGGGATCCAGGGTTCAGGAGTGGGAGGCAGGGTTTGGAGGACATGGGTGTGGTGAGAATGCCCTGGAAGAGCAGGCTGCCAGGCACATGGTGAAAGTGACTTCAAGGAGGAGGCGGGTGGAAGGAGAGTAACTGGGGCGATTGAGGCTCTGAGTGAGAGAAGAACCAGGAGAGGCAGAGGAGTTTCAGGGAAAAGCAGCCCGCAAGAGAGAGCTGAGTGCAGCCCCAGGGCCAAAGAGTGTTAGCATTCAAAAGTATTAGTGTTTGGACTTGGCATGTTGAAGGCTGCCCATATTTTTGTTACTCAAAAGCCTGGTTGTGATAAATGATATTCTTGGAGCATTGCCAGAAGGCTCTGTAGTTCTTCCATTCCTCTGGAGAGTCTATATGACTGGAATCAGCCAGACCATCAGAAAGCCACGTTCTTGGGCTGCCCTGGTTTGACCTCATGTAGCATCCCTTTTACTGAACTGCCCTTACGGTGTTTGTTCTGCTGTCTGTTTTCATCATGGAGGGACCTGTTAGAAACAGTACTGCAAGAGGCTTACATGGTAGGGACTACTGGTGTGTGCTGGGGATCTCATCCACTGGGTTGCTCATAACTGCTGACATTTTCTTCTGCCTTGCTTACTGGGGAGCTCAAGGCCAAATCTGCAATTGAAATTCAGTAAATATTTAGCAACTTAACATGCATTTCTGTGTCCTAACTCTCCTTTTGTTCTTTTATTCCTTCTCCTTAATATATTTTAATAATATTACATTGTTTATGTTCTTGTAAGACACTTAAATCTTTTTTTGGAGCTGGGAGTTGTATAAGAAAAAGAAGACATTGATGAACTTTAGCCAAGTGCCCTTGGTAATTAATCTTCGGACAGATCATTTGGACTTTTAACATTACTTCTGATTGAAGTCGTGGAAACAACCCAAAGTAGTGTCTGATCTCTTCACAGACAGCTAGCAACAGCGACTTCTATCTAATATCTAATAAATCGCATGCCAGTTTCAGGATGTGGAGGGGAACTGCTGCTTCTCTCTGCAGATGTTCTTACAGATGCAAGCCTCAGATGGGGGCCCCCCAGGCAGAGTGCTAACTAAGGGCCACGTGGCAAACACATTGTTCTGCTAACAAATGTCGCAAAGGACCCGTCCAGCAGCTATCTCTGAGTGGACTCTATGCGGCTGGCATGCTTTGTGACCTTGTTGAAATCAAGATCTTAACAGAATGAAGGCTGGTGGATGGACACTGCTCTGGGGCGTGATTCAGCTGGCAGAGACAGTACAGCACAGAATCAGGGCCTTCAGAGCCGAAGGAATCCTAGAGATCACGTAGGATTATCATTTGACAGATAATCTTCCTAAAATCAAGACTAGGTCCTGTATCCCTCCCTGGTTGAGATGAATGGTTGGTTTTTATTTATGAAAGAGAGTGGCTTCTTAAATATCTAAGCTGGTTTGTTTTTATTATCATTTGGGTGGATTCAAAGTACCACCCGGGGCCAGGGCTATGCAGTGGGTAACTGTGAAACAGTGACATTGATTTTCCTGTGTGTCTTGCACATCAGCTCTGTGGCAGTTTCAATAGGGGCATTTTAGTAAAGTTTTCAGTAGTGGCCCCATCCTGGGATTAGTAGAGTCAGTGCCAAGGTAACTTTCCTGTTGCACTAGTAAAGGAGCGGTCTGTTGTTTGGAATAAGATAGCAAGAATCCCAGGTCCCCTAAGCCACAAAAACCTACTTAAACCACAGTGTGCCTTTAAGTGGGTTCATTTAGGCCCTAAACCTTGAGCCCTCAGGAGTCAACCTGGAACACAGGAACACTGCTCGTCTGGGTCTTGAGAATAAAAATGGTTCCCTGCTGTCTCCCCCTTACAGGTCAGGGGGACTACAGCTGGTCAGGGCCACTGAGCACTGACCGCATGCCAAGGGCTGGGCTGAATGCTTCACCTGCATCACCTCCTTTGCTCCTTTGGTCTCTTCCATGAGGCAGGCACATGTCTTACTCCCCTTTAGGGAATTTGGCTGATAGCGATCCAGCTTGGGAAAAGGACCAAGACTGACCCCAGGGCCGTCTGCCTCCAGGTCCGCACTCCTCACCGGCAGGCTAGATCAGCCTCTCGCATCTGACAGCCCAGTGAAACTGGATCTCCGTGGGGTTCAGGATTCTGGTGAGATTAGGACTGGGGAAGGAGGAGAATAATCCTGGGAGAGAGGCCTTCCACAGCCACTCTCCTTCTATCTCCCAGTCCCAGAAATGGCTCATCTATTCCCTTTCCACTGCCACCTATTTATTGCCCCCAGTCAGGGCTCTCTTTTTCCTTATTCACCTGGAACAGACTATTGGTCATGCTCCTACCCTCCTGTCCTTATCCATCAAGTCCTCTTCAGGCTTTCTCAGAGTCTCTAGAATAAGTAAGAGACGGAAAGGCTGGGAAATGGCTCAGCTGTCACCCCAGCAGCTCTGGCCTGGACCCTGCAAGTGCATAGAATGGGCATGATGCTAATGCAGGCTGCTGGTCAACTCCCAGGGCTTAAAAAAAAATCTTCTGTAGCCCAGAAGAACCACAGTTCTGGGCATCCCAGCACAGGACCTGAGCAGGGCTAGAGAGTAGGGTTTGATGGGTCCTGGGGACTCAGAGTAACTGCCTCCTCCCTCATTACTTGGGGTGGTGGGGAAGGGCCTCAGTCATGCCTGCTTCCCACTCAGGTAGGTAGACTGGTCTTGTCAGCAGCCCAGCGGGAGGCAGAGAGAGTTCAGATCATCAATGGCCACTGCTGTATGCTCTGTGCTATTGAGTTCAGGGGGGTATAAAAATGACTAAAATGCGGACCCTACTCTTGGAGCTTACCTGTAGTAGGTGATACCGAGACAGAAAAGGATGATTTCAGTTTCAGTAGGTTAAGTATTAAAGTAGAGGCGAACACAGGAGGAGCAAGTAAGCCCGATGCTGAGGTGATATCTGAGCTGAGTCTTAATGGACAAGTAGGGCCAGGTGAGGAGAGGTGGGAAGTGTGTGTCAGGCCAGGGGAATGGCATGAACAGAGCCACGGAGGGATGAAATGCAAGGGTGATGTGTTGTGGGAACTACAAAGAGTTTGGTTGCCAAATCTGAGCACTTAACGAGAGTTCCTGACACATGGTAGACCCCTGAATGTGAGTTTAAAAATGGAGTATAGGATATGAGGTGGTAGAGCTGAGTCAGAAGCCGTTCATGGGTGTCAGTGGTAGATGACAGTCAGTGATTATACACTTGAAATTTATCGTGTACTTACTACATGCCAGGTGCATATGCTGGGTACTTTGTATGTATTAGCCTAGTTAAGCTTCAGAATAGCCTTATGAGGTTGGGATTATTATTCCTACTTTTTTGATGAGGAAAGCAAGGTCCAGAGAGGTTAAGTAACTTGCCCAAGATCTCACAGGTAGTGAATGATAGAACTGAGAATGAAGCCCCGAGAACCCATCTTCTTAACCAGTGCCTGGGATTGCCTTTCTGCAGGTCACGGGAGTGGTGGCATGGTCAGATCTGCTTTCCCATAGACAGCACTGGCTGAAATGCGGAGTGCATGTAAGGGAGAAAAGAGGCCTGGGCCTACTAGGGCTGCATGTAAGTCAGGTGCTGTGTTCCCAGAAGTGCTTTGAGGCCTGTAGGAGCATCGCCACCAGAGAAGCCACCTCTCGGAAGGACCTCAGTGGCCGTTAGGGGAATGCCTGTGTGGTTCCTCCAGTGTCCTCACCACCTTGTCTAATCTGGGGAAGAGAATTCTAGGTTTGGAGAGATGTCATCCCAATAGTACTATCTCCTGTGGCATCTGAAGACAAGCTAGAAGGTCCTAAAGGAAGCAGCAGGCAAATTCTGTGTCTTTCTCCTTTTCTTCTTTCTTTAAGCAACAGTGTCTTTTGATGACGAAAAATAAAAATAGCTACCATTTTGGTGTGTATTTATTGTGTGCTGGCCCTGTGTATGTGCTGACATCATCTCATTTAATCCTCATAACCCTATGTCGGCATTTTTAGATTTGGAGAAGCTGAGAGAGTGGCTGAACACCTTGCTCAAAGTCACTCAGCTGGGAAGTCACTCAGTAGAGCTGTTTTGTCATTCCAAGGCCCACTTCTTTGCCAGGCAGCCTCTCTCTGCCCTCTACCAAAACACCACACAAAAACACCACCATGCAGGCGCACGAGGATGGTCCTGCCCTGTGGCTGGAGGAGTTCCTTCCCCTAGTGAGTTCCACCTTCTCGTTTTTGTGGCTCTGTGTATGGCAATACGGTCTTGTTTCCCACATCATTCACTGAGTTCTTTCATGACTCCCCCGGAGAAGCTGCACCTCCTGCCCGTCCATCCTGGGGACTATCAGAGGTTCTGTTTTGAGTTCGAGCTTCAGTGGCAGCTACTTGGGGAAAAGGCCCATCCGTCAGTTGGGTTTGCTGTGCGCTCTGCATGCATTTGGCTGTCAGAGTGGTGTATCTAAGGTCTTTGTTTTTAATCATAATAGTTCTCATCATTTCTTTCCATGCTGATCAGCAGGAACCAGCTGGGGGTGGTAGCAAATCTTTCTTTAATTTCTACTGTGATGGATTATTACTTCACATAAAAATGGTGTTTAATTTGTACACGTGCCCCAAGCCTTTTAAATATGGAGCTCACTTGATTATTGTTGGAAATCAATTTAGATTCCACAGTATGTTCTGCGAGTTGGACTCCTGAAGCCCCATGGAGCCTGTGGCCATTAACAGGTATCAAAGTCCAAAAATTAGAATGTGGTCGAGTTCTGCAGTCCCATACCCTTAATTTCTTCCCTAAAACAACAACAAAAAGCACCTATTTTATCTTCCTAAGAATCAACTCAAAGAAGCAGCCTTGAAATTTCCCCTTAAGGGAAGACAGTACCAGGTGTCTTTTCAGCCCCTCGCTCTCATCTTTTTCTGTCACTCAGCCTGCTTTCTCCTTTCTTCTCAGGCACATGGACCGTCTCTTCACCGTGCTTCACCTTGCTTTCCACTTACCCCCTTCTCATTCCTTCTATTTGCCCTGTAGCACTTGAACAAAGCTCATATTTCGGCAATGCACTTTCCTCTCCTTTCTTCTTGGAGCAGCACGGCCTCGCGCCTGCTGGCGGGGCTCTCCGGGTTTCTCTAGCACCAGGCAGCCACGGATATTGCTTACATAATCAATACTTCCTGTCTTTTTAAGTTTGGAGTTCAGGTATGTGATGAATGTGTGTGCATAGGTATGTGTTTGTATGTGGCATACTCACATTTAACGCAGACTCTGAATGCTTATTCTTCAGGAGGTAGCTTTGAATAAGTTTTGGGATTCAGATCTAAAGCTGAGCATAGCCAGAAACCCGTGCCTATAAATTTTTTTAGGGTTTCCTACAGAAGAGAAGTGAGAGAAGAAATAATTCTACTCTGGGGAAAAGCATGATGTAGAAGCCGTCTGCATGTGTAAGGAAACAGACTCTGTGACTGCTCCGTAAACCCAGACTGGCAGCCAAGGCTCATTGTTTTCTTTTTTTCCTCAGTGTTTGCCTAAGACAGACGGGGCTGTGCTCCTCGAGCTCCCCACCGAGCAGCTCAGGCTGCAGACCTCAGACGCTGGCCTGGTGCAAGCCTCCCGCTCGCTTCCCCTTCCTGTCTCCACCATTCCTTACCCTGACTTACCACCTCTTCCTTTCCTGGAAATCCTGTCCTTCTGAGAGTGAAGCAACAGTATTGGAAAGGTCAAGGGTATTTCAGGAAGCCCCACATGGGGGTACTTGGCTCTTTTACCACCTGTAACACTTCAACACCCCACAGCACTGGTCTACATGGGCTTTTGTTGTGACCACTCACCTTATCCACCAGCTTGCCCAGGCAAAACAAAGGGGCCTGGGTCCGAGGGCCCATGTGTCTTCCTTCCTCATCTCTAGTCATGGCCCTGAGGCAGAGCTGGGGGAATTAATTCTCACCTCCGTATTCTTCATGTATTTCTATAATGTTCAGTTTAACCTGATTTCACATCTTTAAAAATAGTGTTGGAAGACCGAGCAGGGAAGACATTATGCCTGGGCCCCCATCGGTCTGAATCCCTCCAGTGGTTGGACATCTCATGTATAACTGGTCGCCCTGGAGGTGGAGCCTGCTTGGCTCAGGGCTGTGCGGGGATACACCGGTTAAGGACCGCTGTCGCGCTTCAGCCTAGCCCTGGCTAGTGGCGTTGGCCGGTCAGGAGGGTATAGTGTGCCACTTCGTGGCTGTTGTAGTGGGAGGGATGTGAGGGAGGAGGGTAGTTTCCCTTTGGAAGACTTGGTTCCTGTGAAGCTTAGAGGAAAAAGAGGCCTATGATTTGTAGATTTCATCTAAACATCCAGATGGGTCCAGATGGGTCCCAGACCAAATCCAGCAAGGAAGATCTGATTTTGTTTGTCTTCCTCCCTGTCTCAAAATTATTTTATCTTCAAAGCACGATGCAGTGTTAATTAACACTCTGGCGCTCCTGGGAAGTAGGCAAGTGAGAACACCACCCCCTTGAGTTGAAGCCATGGACTAGGCAGGTCCAGAAGCTTCAGGCAGGTGAGCCGCAGACAAGCAGAGTGAGACTTGGACCTCGAGGCTTCTCCCTCAGACCTATACTAGGTCATACCCTGGGAGCCACCTCACTTTTTCAGTGTCCTTGGTTCCCAACAGAATAAAAGAGCTGCGGCTATGGTAGGAGAGGTGTTCGGTTCTGTGGAATAAGTTATGGGAGGTTTGAGGGTTGAGGAGAAATTCTGGTAAAATTCACTGTTGTGCATTTTAGATGCAGGAGTCTGATTTTGTCGTTAGTTTCATTCACTCCCTTGCTTTCCCCCATACCCCTTCCAAAAAGTACTAAGCATCTACTCCTGGGCAGGTTATTGCAAAGGGAATCACTTCTCCCGAAAGAGCAGACTAGCCACGAGGGACCCTGCTGGCTGGGGACTTGATCCTTTTTATCCCATGCTTAGTCTGTAAGCAAAGGGTGGCATGGGGGTTGTTCCCGTGCAGGTGGTGGTTTCAGGTGTTGGAGGGCTCCTATCTGGAAACAGATAAGGAATCCATGTCTGACTGTTGATGCAGTGAATCTCTAGAGACTGAATTTCTCTTTTCCCTTTAGCAATTTATCTTCGTTGGCTCGGAAGAGGGGGAGCTCTTAGGAGTCCTTTCCCTGGGGCTTGGGTAGCCCATTTTCTGGGCTGGCCATTTCTAGGGCTCCCTGGGATAGTGATCATGCCAGTTCACTGGGTGCCAGCGGAGGGCGTCTAGGGTAACTGCTGAGAGCTGCGAGCTGGTACTGAATTTCCAACTCTAGAAAATCAACACTACTGGGCTCTCCAAGGGTTTCATTCCTGTTATTCAGGCTTCTTGAAACTGCAAAAGGGGTCATTTTATCCTGTAAATGTTGCCCTCTTGGGTGGCAGTTGGACTCTGCTTGCTTTGCAGGAAGCCCAGCCTCATCGGCTAATGATACTCCCCTTATCTTGGCTCTGCAGGCTGCTGAGAACCAGCCCGAGACCTCTGCTTGAGAGTCCCTCCTCTGAAGACATCACCAGCGTGTGGAGCCTGCCCCACACCCACCCCCTGCCAAACCACGGCCTTCACCTGTGTCTTCCGGTGCTTCCCGTGCGACCCATCCTGTGGAGGTGCCTCGTGGGCCGCCCCGGAGTTCGCCCCACGCTCAGCAGCACCAATGGTGAAGATGACGCGATCCAAGACCTTCCAGGCGTATCTGCCCTCCTGCCACCGGACCTACAGCTGCATCCACTGCAGGGCCCACTTGGCCAATCATGATGAACTCATTTCCAAGGTACATGTCCCTGCAGGCCTCTCTTGCCTACCTCAGAGGAGAGCATTTCTGGCTCCTAAGGTTGCAAGAGGTTTACAAGGTCACCCAAGGAGCCCAGGATATTTGTATTCCATCTCTTGGACAGGGAGGGATGACCCCCATGGCTGTCTCACTCAATTGAGAAATAACTCTGAGGCGGAGGGAGAGTGCACAAATTTAATTTATAATTTTTTGGCAGCTGTGGGCGCGGGGCTGATGGCTCCCAGACCGGAAGGTGGGTGGCAAACGCTGACTGAACGTTGGCCAGGCTCGCTTGGCATAAGTGGGCAGTTGAACGCCACACAGAGGGCTGCCTGCCTGGAGAGTGAGTTCTAAGAAAGGTGGTCACAGACAGGATCTCTTGTACGAGGGGTCATTAGCTGAAATGAGAGGATATTGCCTCCTAAGCCCCCAGGAAGGTCACCAGACTGCTGAATCACTGAAATGGGGGGTCCCTGGGGAGGCCAAAGTGGCTTGGAGAAGAGCTGCCCCACTGGCCAGTGAGGACCCTTAGGGCTTCTACCTGAGGAAATATGGCATGATGTTTGATCATAGTCAGAAGAAAGAATTGTACCCAATTTTCCTTGAGGATCCCTGGCAACTGCTTCTTAAAGTTGGGGCAGAGCAATTACTAGTAAATAAATAAATAAGCCCAACACCCCGGTTGCACAATCCAGGAACTGGCTCCTTCAGGCAGCATTCTCAGGGGAATTCCTCTGTCCTGGCTCTAAATTCCCAGAGGCGGAGAAACAGGTTTTACTAGGCTGCATAGAAAGGATGAAGGTCATGGGGGACTTCCCCCCTTGAAAAGCATCCTTCCTCAGAACCTGGACTTCTTGCCATTAAAGTAAAAAAAAAAAAAAGAAACAAATAAACCTTTAAGCAGACCCAGACTAAGTTAAAAAGTATTTTCTTTAAGCATTCTTGATCTGTTTTCAAGAACTGCTAGAAAAGGTGGCACCACTCTCCCTGCCTCCATCCAGCTTGCTAGCCCCAGCTAGTTTGGAACAGTCCTGTCCAGCTGGCTGACTTAACAAGGAGCGAAGAAGGCTGCTTGAACAGCCATGTCTGTGGGCATGGGGATTCTTGAGTCAGGACTGAGGACAGAACACTCCTTCAAAGCCTGTTCCAGGGCCCAGGGTGACCGCAGAGCTCGAGCCCTGGAGCCTTCAGAGTCCTGGTCTCTTGCGCACTTTCCCTTCTGTAGGTTTCTGCTAATTACGCCCCTTTATGCTATTTATGTTCGGGGCAGCATATTGCTTCCTTTTCTATCAATTAACTCATCTCATCTTTGATTCCTCTTAAATCTTTTGGGAACCCCTTGAGTCTGGAAGTTTGGATATAGGGAGGCTGTGTCAGTGGGGGAAGAGAGCAGTGCTCTTTGCTTTGGAAGGGGGCCTGCAAGCTTGGAGGGGAAATGTGAATTGTCTCGTTTCTTCTGGATGTCTCCAGAGAAAGTGGAAGCCAAGACAGCTTTTTAATACCAGGGGGAACTGCTAAGTATTGTAAGAAATTGAAGTAACAAAATGTATTTTAGCTCTTTCTATGACTAAAAACTGCTACTTGACACTTCATAAGTGTTCTCTCACTTAAGCCTCATAAGTCTTTAAGGTAGGTGATGTTAGTCATATTTTATGTGAATGGAGAAGTTGAGACTCATACAAGTTGTCCATGAACTCAAATTGGAGGCTCAAAAAAGAGTGAGCAATTGAGTGTGTTCAAGAAGGATTTCCGGGAGAGGTGGCATTCGAGCTGGGCCTTGTAAGATGGGCAGAAGCGACTATTTGGAGATGACAATGGCCTTCAAAGTGATGTCTTATCTCTTTGGCCTGGTATATAGGGCCTTGGACGATTTGGCAGAGCTTAGCTTCTGGATTAGGTCTCCTGCCAATTCCTCGCTTTATGTTCCAACCACTTGGAACGAAGCAACACCCCCTGAATGCAGACAAGGTGTTTCAGGCCTCAGTGCCTCCACCAAGAGCAGCCCTTTTTCTTCCCCTTCTTCCTCTATTCTGGGAGCTCTTACACATGGTTTTCCACCTGGGGCCATGTCCCACTAGCTTTGTGTCTCTGGGTCAGGATATGATGATCTGTGGCAAGAATTCAATAAATGATAAGTGGATGGAGCTTGAGCCTTGGGAGAAGACAAGTGATGAGCAAAATAGACTTTGTTGGCCTCATGTCCTTCTTCCTGCCTCTTTGGGGGCAGGAAGTCTCATTTATGAGGCCAGGCCAGAGTCAGCACAGGCTTCAGTTTCACTGGCTGCAACCGGTGCACAGATGGGGTGCATTAGAGCTTGATGATTTAAAGAGTTGGGTTAAATGCCTGACTGCCGGGAAAGCGCGAGGGAACTGTGGCTGGCATTGCACAAAGATTCCTTTATTTCCTTCCACAGCCACCCCCGGTGTTAAATAATCTATAGATTCTTATGCAGGTCCGCTTAACGGAAAGATCATTGCCCCAGCCCCCTCCTTGGAAAATGGGCCTTTCTTTTCATTCTGTTTCTCTCTTCCATTTAAGAAAGTTCAGGGAGAGAATGTTTCTCCTGTTCTCCCCTCTTGACATAATCTCCTATGTGGTTTCAGAATCCGCCCAGTGGGAGTTAGGAGCTGGGAAGCAGATAACTGGAGCTGCAGTGTAATTAAATGATACTTTGTATGGTAATAGAGCCTTTCATCTGGAAGCTTGACATTCCATTGTTTGGTTAAAAAAAAAAAAGAAAAAGTGAGCCTGCCTTCATTATGGAGAACGCGACACAAAGGTCCAGGGCACTAAAGCTCCGAGTATGTGGCCAGCAGAGGACCCGGAACAGAATCAGGGCTTTGGGCTCCCTTCCCGTCATCAGTGTGGCTACATGAAAATGTGTAGTTGTAAAGCTTTGAACAATTAGGGTCTATATTGATACAGTGTTGCAAAGAACCCTGCACTAGGCTTTCTACCTTCTCAGCTTGCTCTCAGACCTTGTTGCCTGGAATCAGCTGTCTCTGAGCCTCAGTTCCTCACTAATAAAATGAGTAAGGTAATATTTGCTAAATTGTAGATCAACTATACTTCAATAAAAGATATATTTTTCTGTGTGTAGTGGCTACTAGCTAGCACATACTACTGTGCACTTACTATGTGCCACCTCCATAACAGTCCTAGGAGTAGGCATATTTTGAGGTTTGGGAGAGCAGGTTTACCTCTCTGGGTAGTCATGAGGCTGGATGAGATCATGGATGTGTGGGTGGTTGGCAAATCACAAAGCTCTATGCAAATATATCGTAGACCTTTGCTTCTCTTGGCCTTGCTGTCCAAAAAAAGTGTGTCCTGCCTGACACCATGCAAATTTAGTTTACCCAAGACAGTGTCCTTTTAGAACCTGGAGCACAGGAATGGGAGGTAAGAGGAAAAGGCAATAGAAGAAAATAACAGCAAAGATGTGTGTGTCTGCAGGAAGGTAACAACATCTGCTCTGTAGGATGGTGGGGGTGGGGGCGCTCTTTGACTTGATGACAGAATTATCTAGGGAATGTGCTGAGGCATCCTACAATTTCTTTCTTAGGTGGTGTTGTGGTCTAAATGGTGGAGTGTTTGCACCCAGAGGTATTTTGAGTTGGCATGAGGAATTGCTCATGCTGTTGTTTCTCCCTTAATGGAGCAAGCCCCAGTATAAAAATATACTTTGGTTATAAAATAATGATAGTTTTTCAGTTGGAACAGTTAGTTGCTCTGTGTGAGAACCACCTGATGCTCGTTTCAGTGGATACTGTCTATTATGGAAACCTGGATCTTCACAAAGCTTTTCCATGAACATTTTCTGTCTGTGGTTCTTCCCTTGCTTCCCTCCTGCAGACCCTTCGAGGGCATTGTGGAGCAGCTGGTTAGGAATGGTGAAGTGGATTAATCTCTTGCAAACCCAGTTTGGGGACTGTGGTTGCATGCTGTAGTGTGCTGGGTCTTAGGGGGAAGGTGTCAGAGGCTGTGGGGTGGGTGTCCAGTGCAGGGAGAAGGAAGAAATCTCGTGCTCACCCTCAAACTTTTTAAGTTATTATTGTCACATCTTCAGGTCAGATTATCTTCTGGTGACAAATACAGAATTCCCGGAATTGCAGACCATCCAGCTCAGCCCCTCTTGAGGGAACAGGCCACAGGCGACCCAGTGACCACCCGCCTGGGGTTACACTGTGCCAGTGCCAGGCATCACTACCTCACGCCCCTCAGCTGCGCCCCTTGTGAAGACCTCCGGTTTGACTTGTTTCCAGGCGCCAAGGCTGGGAGCTTTTAGGAGGTCCTTTTTGTTCACTCTGGGGTTCCGCTGGGCTTACGGTGGTGGTGGTTTGGTTTTCCCTTCCTGCCTAGACGTTAGATGCAGCATTGCTCTGAGAAGGGTGGCAGAGAGGAAGCCTAGTACGGACTGATCCAGTGGCTGCCGAGAGACCCACTCTGCCTTATTGTCCCCCTCTGCAGCTGAGCACGTGGTCTCCATCAGTGATTCTCCAGAAGACTTGCACCCCCAGCACAGTGGCTTAGAGGTCGAGGACACGGAGGGGATGCTGGTGTGAGGTGCAGACATCTGCTCCATCCTGTCCACAGTACTTGTCAGGGATTTGTTTCTCTTACTCCACCCACCCGCAGTGTGTCTTTATGTATATAATAAAGCTAACATAAACATTAATGCAGTTACTTGTGTCGTGAAAACTTTGTGGGAAAAATAAATACAAGAATTTCTAAAAACGCATTTTTCTTTTTCTCTAAGTGTTGGGGAAGTGTTACAGTGAGCGTTAGATTGTATTAGTGCCTGCTATGTTACATCAAACAGCATAATTCAGAAAGAATATGTACAATAAGATGTGGCCCTTGAAGATAATTCTGTGAGCCTAACTTGCAAAATAGATGTTGAGTTCTAATTTTTTTAATTGAGTGATTTTTGATATCCAATGGTTATATGACAATGATTTCTAGAAAACTACCAAACTATCATCAATAAAATTCTATTCTAGCAGGAGGGGAAAAGGTATGTAAACCTATAAATAGTCTGTATCATGAAAAGAGAATTTTTTGTTTCTCATGTAGTGGGACCGGGGCTTTTGCCAGAGTGATTGATGGGCTTTAAGAAAGAAACATTTGAGAACCACCACAATGTAATGTCCTTACAAGAGTGGGTGTCTCTGCTTCTTTTGCAGTGTTTGCAGAACATTGTTGAACGTTTGTCAGAGGTTCCCAATTTCTGAGGTACAGAAAAAGCAGAAGCGATACATTGTGGAAGAGTGCTAACATAAGCCAGTAAGTCCAGTTTGAAAACACATTCAGTCAGTTTAGTGTTTGTAAAGAAAATCAACACATGCAACCTAAAATTCCTTACTTCTTTTCTTCAATTGTTGACCTTCGAAAGCCCTCATCTTCTATTAATGAGGTGTTAGTTCTGAAGGAGTACAAAAGAGCTTCTGTTGACCACCCAGGAAGGGGTGACAGGTGAACCAAGTCTCTACAGAAAATTTCCGAAGGAATGTGGTTAGATCACAGTGTTTCTTGGTGAAAAGAAACCATTTGCCTGTAAAGTATACCTTATGGTCTCCTCCCCAATAGAGATACTGATTGCATCAACTCAGGGTGAGCTAAGCCATAAATTAGGCTGTGATAATTTGTATAGCATAATTACTCAAAGATGGGGCCACCTTAACTGGCTCCCGGAGGCCTCTGGTGTGTGAGAGTGATGGCAGGAGGCACTGGGCCTGTGCTTGCTCTTTGTCGATTGGTTCTGTTCTCCCTATATACTAAATGTGTCATGTGTGGAGCACTGTACTGGGTGTTAGGGTGCTATCCTCAAGGATTTTTCCTCAAGGAACTTTGACTCTAGGTGGGGAGATAATAGGTTCTTAAGTCTTCCCTTCTGGAAGTGTGTGTTTCACCTCCTGTTTATGTTAAAGCAGTTTTCACGGTGTAGTGACACGTGTCTCCCATTAGCCTGAGAACTACTTGAGGAGATGATTGTGATGTCGTCTTTGTATCTCTGGTACCCCCCCCCCCCCAACAGCTCCTAAAAACTGGATTGTCAGTGAATATCTAAGGAAATGACTTTTATTAGTACTCTAAAGTTGAGAGACACATAAGGGGTTCTTAATCTGGGGTCTATGGACTGGCTTAAAGGAATCCCTGAAAAAATTGTGTGTTTAATTCTGTGTGTATGTATGTCTTCCTAGGGAGGGTTCCATAGCGTTCATCAGGTTCTCAAAGGATTGTTGAACCGAAAAACCCTTAAGGCCCATCTATCTAGAAACTGAAGTTCTGGGAAGACGTGGTAGGAGAAGTGACGTTGAGATGTGCCTTGAAGCAAGAATCTAGACATGTGGAAATGGACAGGGAGGGGCTGGTTAAAAAGGGCACCATGAACAAAGAGGTGGAGGCAGGAAGCTTGTGGAGAGCAACCATTTGTTTGGGTTAGATATTGGGGAACTGTGAAAACAGATTGAAAGAGAAGGCTGAAACCAGACTGTTGGGAAAATAGAAATTCCAACTTCATCCTGGTGGCAGTTGGGTGCCACTGAAGATTTTTGAGCAAGTAATGAGGTGACCAGAGGTTTGCTTTGAGATGTCAAATGTTGTGGTGTGGTAGGCGAATTACCGAAGAAGACTAGAAATGGAGAAACTAGGGTCTGTGGTCCGAAGTTCTTTGGGCACATGGTGATCATTCAGAAAATACTTGTTGACCATTGCTTGGGAAAGAAATATGAGTATTCTAGGGTTTTAAAAAAGACTCTTTTTATCACTTATAGCCATGAGCAAGAGGAATTGAGTTCAGGAAGTTACACTCTGCGTGGGAGGCAGACCTGTCCCCATAATTTCCTGCTTCCTGTGAAAATTAATGATCTGGGCCCAAGTCGATTGCTCACCAATTTATTGTCAAAGGAGCTGCCAGGGACCAAGTCTGGTGCATCATCTGTGTTTTTTGCTGTAGACTGCAGGCAGCTGCAGCACCAACCTGCTCAAATGTGATCCTTTCTATGTGGTTGCTTTCAGTACCAAAAGGAAATGCTGACTTGAGCTGTGAGGTGTACCTGGGAAATTAACTCTGGTTTGCAAATGCCTGCAAGGTTCCAGTCATAAGATTGGTTTGTGCATTAGTGTCTCAGCATTCACTTAGGACACTGGTGATTTGCAAGCTTGTGTTCCTCATCAAACTCTAGTGAAACTCTTTGAAGAGGGTGTTCTCCCTGGGAAGCAAGAAGTGGATGCAGGCCTCTGACCCTTGTGCTGTGTTTCAGTGCCGGCATTCCTTCAGTTTCTGGAATGGTAAAGCTGCGGCACTGCTGGGTTGGCTGTTTGTATTTGGGGCTTGACCATGATCCATCATCATACACTGATTATTCAGTTAAATATATTTTTTGTGTTTCAAATATGCCAGGACCTAGGCTGGATGCCAGGGATAAGGAGGGGAAGCCAGCATGACTCCTGCGCTCACAGAGCCTGTGATCTTTCAGGTACATGCGAATGTCAGGCTCACCATGGAGGGCAGAGTAATGTTCCAGGTGAGGTTGTGTTTGTGCCATAAAATTCACAAGATGAAAAATCTACAGTATTGCTATTAACTATTTATTTAACATCTACCATGTGCTAGGAACTCTTCAGACATTTTTCTTACTCCTTCTTTTACTTCACAATATTCCTTCAAGGTGGAGATTAAGTGACTTGCCTAAGGCCGTAGAGGTTACCAAGAAACCTGGGGGATGCAGATCTAGCTGGGTCTGTGCCTGCATTATCATAGCTGGCGGTGGCGACTGAGCTAGCCCCTTGTTCCATCAACTGTTTCCTGATCTCTCAGTGATGTTGGGAGGAAACCCTGCCCCATCTTCCTTTCCAGCACTTCCCTTGCCTGGAGAATCCTTTCTCTCAATTCAGTTTCTATCCATCCTTGAAGACCAGTTTAAGTATTTTCTAGGATGTCTTCCTGGGCTATAGGAGACTGTCCCTCCACTGAATATCCATGGAACTCACTGCCTGGTTGTTTATTTGACTGTTAATAACGACTGTCTTACATAATGTGGTTTGTGTTTTTGTGGTAACCTCCACTTTATATGTAACTGTCTTGTTTACTAATAAGATTCTAAATGACCTAGAGTGATAGACTCTTAGAACATTAGAGCTAGAAAGGCCTTTGAACCTGGGTTTTGTAGGTCAACTCCTCCTTTTACAGATTAGGAACCAAGGCCCAGAGAAACTGAGTGCCTCTTGATTGTACTTTACCACCTCGTCCCTGTCACACTGCCCACCTACTGTCTTGCACACAGCAGGTGCTTGTAAACGCTGGAGGCAGCTCTGGAGGAGAGGACTGGAAGCTGGCAGAATGAAAGTATCAAACCAGTATAATCTTGGAAGGCTGTTGTCTCTGGCTCTCCTTTTTCTAAATCCATCCAAATGAGCCATTAGATTAGATTGTCATTAAAGGTTCCTTCCACCTCCCCCATCTTCTGATGCCATTATAGCAGCAAAGATGATATGAGGCAACATAATTTAGTGGTTAACAGTATAACCTCTGGGCCAGACGACCTGGGTTCAAACCCTGGCCTTTTCATGTAGCATTTATGCAAGTTAGGTAACCTCTCTGTGTCTTGATGCCCTCAATGGGAAAATAGGAATAATATTAATATTAGATGCCTAAGAGATTTTTGTGGAGATTGAGAGAGGTATTCAATATACAGTACTTGTCACAGTGCCTGAAATAATAAATGCTCAATAAATGTTGGTCGTTACTATGAATATTCATTAAGCAAAGCCAAACAGAATGTGGTATTCAGACATAAGCAGGTCCTGACACCCATAGCAGTCCTAGTATATTTACCCGGTCATTTTCTGAGAGTGTCAGCAATTACCCTTGAGCTATACAGTTACCGTCAGTGGTTTTCTGAGACCTCTCTAATCATTGAGTCTCTTGTTCTTTGTAACTGCAGCGGGGCCAGCAGGTCTGTGGAGATATCAGAGCCGCAGCCTCCACTCTGCTCCCAGGGACCTTACCTGCAAACAGCCCGCCGTGAGGCTTCTCTAGAATTTAAATGGAAAAAATCTTGCCTGCCTCCTTTCCATATCGTCTGTCAGGTGGTTGTTTTGCCTCAGACCAAACATCAACCGTTACAGACTTCAAACTACTGTGATGACAGCAGTGCAAACCGCTGGAGAGAGTTCCAGGCCTGGGTGCCTGGAGCAGTTGCTGAGAATGCTTGTCAGCTGGGTTCCTCCTGCGACGCTTCACGGTGGGGGTGGGGGGAGGTTCTTTCAAAAGAAGCCATTTTTCCTTATCTTTAAAAAACAAAACCAGAAAAGATTCTCTCAAACCTTTGTTTCCAAAGGACTCAGCCAGCTCTTGAGGGGAGGGTCTGACCTGGTGACACAGTGTGTTTTCTCTGGGGTCAGGGCTGCCAAGCTAAGGCAGCTTTAGCCCTCTGCTTCCCGCCCCGCTTGCGCCTACTGCTCTGGACAGTGACTCGGGGGGAAGGGGCGAGGAGAGGAGGGGATGCCTCCGCCAGCTGCTGCTAAAAACAACATCATCTAATCAGTCCATAAACTCCCTCCCCTGGAGACCAAAGTGATGTCAAGAGGCAGAGCAGTGGTGCTGGCTTTCCCCTCCCCCCAACACCTGTGGATCTTTGAGGGGACAACTTATGATTGTCCAAAGGGAAATTATCCATCTTTGGGAGCCCAGGAAACTCCCTTTTACTCCCTGTTTGGGCTGGTCCCACTGAGAACATTCACTGTATCCACAACTCCAACAGATAAATGTGGGGACAGCAAAGCATTTATTTCCTTGCTAAAACAAAAGATCCCAGAGAGAAACCTCCTGCATTGAGCCCCTCTTACGAGTTACATATTGGGGACACAGTGGCAGACGGGATGCCTTGCATTCACCCTGCTTGTCCCCAGTACCCTTTGGTCACTGGAAAGCCCAAGTGTGAAGGAGCAGCTGGTGGCAGCAGGAGTGGGGCTCTCCATCCTGAGCCTGGTACCCAGGCTTGTCTAGGGCAGCTGAGAAGCCAGCATTTCCATCCAATTTGCCTGATTTTCATGAGATGCCCAAATGTGGACAGCTTTTCCCCTGCCATCCCTGCAGCATCAGCCCAGCTCCCTGAGCCTACAAAACTACCAGCGAGGCTGTTGTCGCTGGGGACGGCCAGTGAATGAGACCCAGCAGTGCCTGAAGTGTCTTTGCAGGAATACCTGTTCTCAGGACCAGACCTCTCACTATTAGGTGGTGGCTGCTTTGTTTACTTCACCCTCAGCTGGCCCCTTCCCTTCAGATGCAGAATATTCCAGATGACAGGTAGGGCTCTGAGGAGGCCTTTAAAGATCACCCCAGACAACCTCACTGAGGAAATCCAAGGAGGGAGGAAGCAAGAGAAACTACACTTCCTGGAGCTCCTTGGTTTCCAAGTCTCCATATTTCTTGATCTTCCCTCAGCAGGAGAAAGAAAAACAGCAAAATATATCTGTGGGGGAGGAAAGCTCCTCCCTGTCTGTCTCTTTTCTCTAAAGACAACCGGCTGGTCTGCCCTGGGCACTGTGGGGGCAGGTGCTGGGTAAATACACAAGGAAGGAAAGCCGATAAGATAAGGTCTGACAAATCTAGGTCAGCAGGCTGCTTGCCAGGCACCTGTGTGACTAGTCACCTTGAAACTGACAGGACGGAGGATGGATTTTTGTTCAGGGCACAGACAGGCTGACATCCCATGTCTTCATTTGTTTATTCAGTAAACATTTCGCGAGCACCCTTACATGCCAGGCACACGTGCTCAGTGTTTCGGGTTCCTGGGTGTCTGTCAGGCAAAGTCTCCTCCTGGACCCCAGGCCTGTGTGCAGTGCTAAAAGAAGAAATGACAACATGCAAAAGCCAGTCGTTCCACTAACTTCCAAAGTGGGGGCAGCCAATCTCTTGGTAGAAGGGAGGGCTGTTCAGCCTTCATCCCTGTTCCTGTAGCTAGATCAGGGCTTGGCAGAATTTTTTGTGAAGGTAAATATTGTAGGCTTTGCTGGGCTCATCGTCGCAACCGCTGGACTTCACAGCCATAGAGAATACATAAACAAATGAAAATGGTTGTGTTCCAGTAAAACTTTATTTACAAAACAGGTAAGAGGCCCAGTTTGGCCTTTGTTCATAACTTGCTGCACCCCTGAGCTATACAATTGGAATGACCGTTGTGAAATGAGTGTTGGAGAAAAGGGTTCATGTGGTTTCAGGAGGAACCCCATATCAACATGGTGGTTACATTTGGTATGGAGAGTGTAGGAGTCGGTGCATTGTGCTTATTAACAAGGTCTAATTGGCACTCTGGTGTCAGCTGCATGGAGAATCCCACCACATAGGCCACATTTCAGACTCAGCCATTTAGCACCCACCTAAGGTTAGACGATGACCAAGCCAGATAGTGCACATAGTTTCATACTGTCTCGTTACAGTGTAGGGCCCTGTGGATGGAGAGTCAGTGGCACCACTTTAAAATTCCTAAATGAAGGGTCAAGCTGCCTCTGCTCTGGGCCTGGCTCTTCCACTGTTTGGTGTGCTGTTGGATAGGTCGCATAACCTCTCTGACCAACGTATTGAGTGCTACTGTATGAGGCTGTGGGGATACAGAAACAGACACAACATTCTTGCTGTTAAGTAGCTTATGATCTAGCGGGGAAGACAAACAGGTAATTATTATTATAAGATGTAGTGAAACCAGGCTTTGAGTAGGTGATAGTTCCAGGTGCTATGGGAGCAAAGAGCAGTGGGATGAGTGTTTACTAAGTGAACAAGACAGGGGAGTCCATTCTGAAGCAGAGGCAGAGAAACGTTCTAGAGAAGATCAAGCCTAGGGACCCCCAGGCAAGACATGGGGAGGGTGTGTGAGAGGTCAGCCGGAGCGGATCACACAGGCCCAGAAGGCCCCGTGGAAGAGTTTAGACTCAAGTCTGTATGCTGTAGGGGGCCACTAAGAGTTTTTAAGCAAGGGAGTGATAGCGTGTGATTGAGATTGGGCTGGAATATTTTAACATGGCCTATTTTAGAAAAATCAGCTCTTTTCCAGCTCCTATAAATCATATATCCATGAGTTGTGTGTGAACAGGAATGTTGTATAAAGTTAATAAGCACCAAAAATTAAGCCAATGGCTATAATTAATAACCCCACTCAGTGCCTCCCTGTTGATGCCTTCAGCTAAATAGCAACCAGATAGAAGGGTCACTGGCAAGCAGCAAGGACACGTGCGTCCGAGAAGAGGACCGTTCAGAGTTCCCAGGGGCCTTGGTTCCCTGTTTGGCACGACCAGGTGCTCCCTCCTGGCTTCTGGGCTCACTCAGTCATCATAAGCTGGCAATTGCAACCCCACATTTATGAGTTATTCTACTGAAAGAGAGAACTGAGTTGAAGAATTCAGATGGTTTTTGGTGTAGCCGAGGAGTTTGGGACAGGGCAAAGGGAAGGGCAGTAAGTGGCTTCTGCAGTCTTCATCGTTTAAGGACCTGCCTGGAAGTAGCTGAAACTGACATTAGAAAATGGGGTTTGTGGGCAGTGATCCCCAAATCTGACAGCACATCATCAAAACCTGGGGTCACACAATTGATCGCCAAGACCTGCTTCCAGAGATTCCTGTCCTGTAGGTGTGACTGGGACTGGGAGTCAGGGCCCTGACTAGGGGGAGGGAGGAAGTCACCTAGGGCGCAGGACTGAAAGAGGCATTCACTCAGGGCCCGTGCCAGTGCTGGGGCAGCTCTGGAGCGAGTGCCTGCTTCCATGTTGTGTCCCAGCTTTCTGGCTTGCCTCACCCTAGGCCAGTGTTCTTGATGTTTTGAAAAGAGCTACACACCGTGTCCCTATTGTCCACTGTCTACCTTCTAGTCCTTTCCATTCCCTAAGGCCCAAAGGGTGGTTCTGACTAACATTTGTTTGAAAAAGGGAAGAGCTCTGTGGAGGCCTTCTTCTGATAATAGTGACAAGAGTCATCACTTTCCTGGATGCCTACTAATGGCCAGCACTGTGCTGGGCACTTCTTATGTTGCCTCACATCTTCGGTCCCCTACCAACTCAGAGAGAGAGGTACTACTGTCGTTCCCATTTTCAGATGAAGAAAGTGAGGAAGTGGTAGAACCAGAATTGGAATTCAAGCATGACCCCCAGTCCATGGCCCTCAGTGCTCTACTGCGTGGCCCATTTCTTGCTCTCAATTAGCAGAGGACCCAGCCCAGCCTATTCCCTTGGTCCCGTCTGGGCTGTCTGCCAGGCTCTGAAATCTCCAGGTAACCCCCTGTTTTTGGGGTCTTGTGCTTGGACCAAACATGGCATCCCATGGCCTCTTTTCTTTTCCTATGTAATAGGTTGTCTGACCCACAGAGCTGTGGCGAGCTAGGGCAGGGCTGGGGGAGGAGCACAGGCAATCCTCAGCAGGGTGAGAAGAGTCCTTCTGTCTTAGGCTGTTTACTGATTGATTAACTCCCTTTGCTCCTGAAACCAGAAAGAAGAGCTCAAGAAGGGCTCAGAAGTCCTAATTAGTTTGTGGTCCAACTGAGCCAGGAGGAGTGACCCTGTACAGTGGCCTTTATTTTTTTTCTTCCCCAGGAACATGTGTGCCCCAGCTCAGTAGATAAGAGTTCCACGGCACTGAGGGGAGCGGTTTCAGCCCCCCAGGGGAGCTAGATCTCCCATGAAGCACATGGCTGCCTACTCAGTCCCTTCCTCCCTGGCCCTCTAGCTGGGCTCCTACTGGTGTTAAGTTGCCTCAAATACCCAATCTCTTATTTCACATCCTCAGGCAAAGATTCCACAGCCAAGGTGCCCTTTCAGCTTAGCTTTCCCGTAGGCTGCTCACTGACACATAAGCTCCTAAGAGTAGGGAAGAGGGAGGGCGGAGAGGTGGGTAAAACCTGGAGCAGACCCCTTTGCTGCTTTGTCATGGGGCCCAGTGGGTCCTGCAGCTCCCCAGTACTGTGTTTGAGGAGCAGGCGTGGGGTGGTGGCTAGCTGCCTGGCCCCAGTCCATTCTTGGCAGATGGAGCTTGACTCAGCTAAGGCACAATTGTACATGTGCTTAGTTACCTTAGGGTGGAAATTGGAGGCCAAAAGTTTGTGTCAAGAGACAAGGAAACTCTGTTCAGTGTGTGGGCTGGGAGAATGCAAGGGCTCCTGAGCCAGGGCCTGTTTCTGTACAATCTGCCGTGGCCATGCCAGACTCCCCATCCAGACCTCACAGAGATGTTTCATTCCTGGGGCTGGGTGGAACGGAGACATGAATGCTGCTGCTAGTCGGTAGGGGGAAGAAGCCAGTGGACAAAATGTTCCTGCACCTGGATGGAGCAGCCACAGCACAGGCTGGGGCCCTGGGAATTGGGGTGAAACCTTCTGCTCTCATTAGCCAGTCCATAGCTTGAGTAGCAAATGACATACTGCCAGACAAACGGGTTTAAGTTACCTTTCTGCAGTGATAGCTGCCCTTAAAATAAAAATAAGAGTGACTAGGAAGTCTGCATAGTTAGCTCCACCAGGCTCACTGCTCTGGGGAATGAGCACATCCTCCGGACTCAGTGCCCACAGCTTCTCCTCTCTGTCACGTGCAACCAAAACAGTCACCTGGAACCTGGTTATAGGGATTATTATGTTATGTGGAATCAGTCGATATTCCAAACAGTCTCAGGTTATTTTCTCAAGAAGAGGCCCCCCTCCATGCCCTCCAAAGGTAACCCTGCAGGTAGGTACCAGAGTGACAGAACCCCAAACCTGGGCCTCTGTGTGTAAGTTGGTCTTGAGCATCGAGAGACTGTTTAAAAATGTGGACAGAAAGGTAGCAACTAAGTGTTTGTCTTGGAATAAGCCTGGCCTCTGCATTCTCCCAGGAGCCCTTGCCTAGGGAAGATGATTAAAAATAGATCTGAGTAGCATTTCCTGCTTGGCAGATGGCTGATAGCAAATGCTAGTGCTTACAGCTGACCTTTCCTTTCTGAAATCTGCTCTGTGTTTCCATGATGCTAATTGAGTCCCTTTCTAGACCTAATCAAAGAGTTGGCTGCAAAAAACACCACTTGCTGTCCTGGCTGGGTTCAGTTTATGGAGCAACTTGAAAGTGCTGGAATTTGCATAGAAACACCCACTCTGTGGTCCAACTGGCTGGTCCTTGTTTAAAAACTAACAAGTTCTGCTTTCAGATTTGCTGCCTGGTGCCTTTAAGGATCCCACGCCCTCTCCACCCCCATCAAGAAGGGAGATGAGTGGATTGGGGAGTGGTAAGAATGCCCTGTACTTAGATGTGTGCAGAACAGACAATGCCTATACTTCAGAACAAAGTACGTTCCCTAAAGAGAGGCATGGGGCTTCATAAGATTAGGCTTCTAGAGGTGGCTCCACCCCAATTGGCTGTTGTCTTTCCTCTCTTATAAAACAAAGATCAATACTTGAGATAGTGCTCTCAGATGATGTCAAACTATGGAAGATGGAAAATAGTGATGTTTTTCGTATTATATGTTGCAGACATCTATGGCCTGCTGCATACCTCTCGGTGTTATTTTCTTCCC
The DNA here is from genome assembly GCA_032199065.1 of Smutsia gigantea. Lineage (NCBI taxonomy): Eukaryota > Metazoa > Chordata > Mammalia > Pholidota > Manidae > Smutsia > Smutsia gigantea. The sequence goes on along the minus strand of JAVSCE010004861.1, from coordinate 150,080 downwards.
TGAGGAAAGAGATGGGGGTGCAGACAGACAGTGCTAAGACCGCTCCAAGGGACGCCCCCCTGCTGATACATGCCCACCTAGAATGTTCTCATCCTTAATCCCATCCACATCCTCAAACCTTCTTTAACACCCTTAATGTTTTACAGTGAGATATGTTGTTTTATACATATTTTTTGTGTTTTAGTCCCATTTCTAGTTGGTTGGATTTTAAGTGCCTTCAAGGCAGAGCTGGCTTACTGCGTCTTCCATGGTACCCGCCAAGGTCAGGGACACAGCTGCTCACTGAATATTTGTTGATTTGAAATTATGGAGGCACAGTATTCCTCCTAGGACCATATCACAAGATTCCAAGCCATATCCTTATTCTTGGACATTGAGATTACCCCCTTATTTTTTAAATATCATAGATTATTTTAGTTGGACACAAAACTCTTTTGCCTGGGAGATGACTGTCCGATTCCTGATACTTCGCAATGTGCCTGAGGCTTCTATCTTGGCCACTGAAGGAGGTTGAGCCCCAGAATATATGAAAGGGATTTAAGCCTCTATCTCTTGAGGATGAGAGTCTTAACCGAGGAATTATCAAATAAGATAGGTCAGCTGATGAGCAGAAAATATTTTTTATGCAGATAAACAAGAAGTTTAAGAACTTGAGAGAAAAGGTCTAACTCTGAGTCAGAGATGTTCACTTATTCTGCAAGGCATCTACTCTCTTGAGAATATAGACTTACAGAATGTTCACCCTTGTAGGAGAACTTACTCAACTCCCTCATCTCACACATGATGCAGCTCCCAAGGACAGATCACTAGTTGGAGGCAGATGATCTAGTCTTGCCCGGCAGGGGCTGGAGTCTGGTCATTCTGACCCATCCATGTTCTCTTTCTAGAGGGAATGTGGAGAATCACCAGTGCCCAGCATTTGGCAAGCACCCTGGGCTCAAATCTAATACTTCTCTTTTGTAAGAGCCCTTTGGTTGTAATTTCTTCAAGCCCTACCATCACCCTTCTAAGTAACATTGTCTTTTCTTTCATAACTATTTCGTATAACTCTACTCCTAAACCTAGTCTCTGGAGGTATATGGACACAGGGGTGAAATGTAAACATATGCGCTCACTGGAGACCAGTCTAATGCTGGATGATGGCCACAGCGGGGAAGAACACATTAATCATGACCTACTTTAGGTGGTATGTGCAACCGAAGTCCAATGGTTTAAGTAAGGCCTTGTGCTTTGATTAGCAGTTCTAGGAGAGGAAAGTGTTTAGGGAACACCTAAGCTGAAATGAAAAATTAGGCTTAGGAGGTAGTAGTAAATTTGGTGAAGGTAAAGCCATGCCATACATAGAATTTGAAGGAACAAGGAAGAATGCCACCATTCACTGAGGACTTGTTGTATTCCAGGCACTTTACTCTCCGTGAGGTGGGTGTTATCCCATTGGGCAGATGAAGAGCTTGAGACACAGAGAGTCTGAACATAACCAAGAGTACATAATAGAGAAAGTGCCAGAACTGAGATTTGAATCTAGTTCATCCCACTCCATAATTCTTCCAGTAAAGCTGCTAAACTGGGAGAAGGTTAGCCCACAGAAGGAAACCTTGATATAGACAAGAGAACATGAAGAGTTGCTTGGTGCCAAAGAATGTAAAGATGAAAGATTCAGAGAACTCTCAGGAGAATGAGTTCAGCTCATATGAGGAATTTTGGTACTGTCAGAGTGACTGCCAGTAGAATGGGCTTCTTTGTAGGTAGTGAGTTCCTTGTCCCTGGAAGTATTTAAGCAGAGGTTTGGTAGAATTGTGGACAAGAGCCATGTATCAGGAAAACGGTCAACCTTTGGGGCCCCTTCAAGTCCCACTGGTCTATGAAATTAACACTGGATAAAGTCCTATGTATATTTTGTTCTGTTCTGAGTTTCACCCTAACACAACTCACAGGAAGCTGATTGGTAGACCAGAATTCTAATTCATTCATTTACAGTGAAACAGATAATCTTGAAAACTTGGACTGTGTGTTACCTTAGTTGAAGGTAAACCTTCTTGAGCAAGATTATTAAATTTAGGCAGTTGCTGAGTAAATACAGAATCAGTGCAGAGGAAGTTGAATAGCCTAAGAGATTTTCATCAGTTCTGACAGCTTGATCCATCCTTTTTTATCAACAGAGACAGGTTTTCCAAGTGAACACACTCTAGAAAAATCTAGGGATTTGGAGTCAAAAGCCATAGGCTTAAGTTCTGACCTTGACTTACAAGATATGTGAAATTGCAGAAGTCACTCAAACAGCCCTGGGCTTCAGTTTCCTCCTCTGTTGTTTTGGAGGTTGAATCAGTTAATGTATGTGAAGGTGTTTAGTACATTCCCATGTCCTGTATATGCATCTAATTCTGTAAGGCTTCTTTTTTTAAGGGAATTCACTCGACAGCACCCTTGTTAACTCTGTCTTCATTTGACTTGGAAGACTTTGAAGCCAGACTACCTGGGTCTCTGTCGTGTTTTGGTGGTTTGACCTGGGGTATATGTCTTCAGCTCTCCTTGCCTTATCTTTCTTATCTGTAAAATGGGATGTAAATTAAATGGGATGATAATTGTACCTACCTCCTTAGATGGTTGAAGGAAGATCACATTACTTGGTTTATATAAAACAATTTGAATTTTGTCTGGCATATATATATAGTAAGGACTATAAAGAAGCTGCCATCACTGTTATTTCACAATTTCCAATTTAATGAGCCACTTCAATCTCATCTATAAACCCTCCAATTTCACTGTAGTGATTGCTTGTTAGAAAATATGTTAAAAGCAGTCCAGCCTGTGGCTTCGGTCTTGGTGGGAAGCCTTTTCTGGCTTTTTGCCTGGATTGGTGGCAGGGAAAGACTTGCCTTGAGATTCTGTAGGTTTCGCCCACCGATGTCTCAGATAGCGACGTAGGGTAAGGACATTTTCATTGGCCAGTGTCCAGCTGGCTCTGAGAATAGAAGTGTACATTAAAACATAAATCCAAGAAAATTGCTATTTGTCCTTCCTAAATATATTAACTTGCATTATCTTTTTTAATTTCAGCAGCTCATAGTGAATTGTTTTCCAGGGAAGGTCTGATGGTTTTGGGAGAAATTTGAGCTCCAATAACTCAGCGCCATGAAAGTTTTAGTTTTATATTTGAACTGAATTGCCAAGGTCCCAACTGTTCATGACTGCCTGCCATTACATCCTGATTTCACCACTCTACTCTCCGACTCAGAAGCTAGTCTCTGAGCAGACATAGTGAGGATGACGTGTCAGGCTTTCTTTTGTAGAGAATAGGGCTTGTCTGATTATAGGAATCCCCTGCTCTTTGTCCTTCTGGAGAATCCACTGTTTTCCATGCCTCGTCTATGGAGAGCAAGAAGGGAATGCAGGAAGTTGAAAGCTGGCAGCATCTGTTTTCCCACTGGCTGCATGTTTACATTGGCATCTACTGTCCTGACCCTTTGCCACAGAGTAGAGAGCCTTATCTGCTCTTGGTTCAGCAGAGAACAACCACACAGCCCCAAGCCACAGCTGAGGCCCTTAGGACAGCTGCGAGGAGCTGGGGGGTCTGTAGCTGTAGGGGGGTTTGGAGGAGAGTCTGGGGAAGCTCTGGTAAGACCACCCAGCCCATACAGACTAGTCATGCAGCTCTCATTTTAAATCTTGAAAGCCTGTGGTAGTGTACAAGGAAATAAACCTGCATTAAATACTTTTTATGAGCCAGACACTGTGCTTTATTTATAGGCACTCACCAGATTCAGTGTCCTTTGGGATAAGGCCAAGTGGAGTAGGCATCGTGTTTCTCCCTTTTGCAGACGGGACTCTGAGGCTCAGGAAAGATGAGGTGCCTTGGCCAAGCCTACGCAGCTGGTGAGGGCTGGACCCGAGACCTTGCCCAGCCTGCATCCTTCCTGCTGAGTGTCAGGTGGACAGGACAGCGTGAGGGACGCACCTGCAGGACCCTTCTCCATTCCTTTCCATGTCTATTCTAGATCCATCCCTAAAAGCAGCCCATTTCATGTTCATCACCAGGAAGGGAATTTGAAGGTCTGATCATTAAATGACTTAGACTCCAGACTCTCTCCCTTTCAGCAGCAAAATGTAGCACTCAGGCCCCTTACCACCTTTTGTTTCTGCCGCTCTGTTCCTAGTATCGTTGCATCATGTCTGCTCCCATGCTCTTGGAATTTCATGACTCCATGCAGCAGATATTTCCTCCTCTAGAGCCAGTCCCTTCCCTTCCCCCACTTCCATCTGTTTAGGGAATGTGAGGGTGAATTGAGACCTACCAAAGCTCGAAGCCAGGGGAGGAGGGCTCTGGGAGGCCATGCTGCGGCCTGTAGGCAGCACACATGGTTTTTTACCCATCTCAGAATTTCTAGGCACATATGTGAAAGCTCTCGTAAACCAAAAACGCATACAAATGACTGTTCTTTCCTCATCTTTCCTGATGACCTCTGTCCTAGTGTGGCAGTTGTACAGTCAGGAAATTCTTCCCTTGTAATTAATCCAAGTCTTTCCTATTTCCATTTAAGTCTACTTCCTCTTGTTCTTATTGCAGAGAAGATGGAAGAAACCCTTGTGATTTTCATTCCTCTTAGCCAAATATTCAGTTTCTTCAAGTTGCACTCAGTTTCTAATTCTGGAAGTTTTCATCATTTTCATTGTTCTTTATTATCACCCTTCCCTCTTTCTTCATACCCTTCCTCAAGGGCTAAATCCAAAAGGATCCAGTCCTGTTTTACTTGCATTTCAGCTTTTCGGAATGAAACCTGTGGCTTATTTGACTCTAAATAGGAAACTCCACCAGGCATGACCATAGATGGAGAAAATAAGGAGGAAGAGAAAAGGGCTGACCTGACCCTCCCAGCAGAACGTCAGATGTGTGAGGTGGGGGTGTGTAGCCAGCACCCCAAGGGTAGGGTTTTTACTATCCCCCCTTTGTATCTCTACCTGACATTTCTGCTAGTGTCTCACTGAGATGGTATAGTGCCTTGAAGTAGATCTGTGGTTGCTAGGGGCTAGGGAGAGCAGAAACGGAAGGTGACTGGTATATGATGTGGGATTTCTTTTTGGATGCGAACGCATTCTGGAATTAGGGTGATGGTTGTACAACCCTGTGACTTCATCAAGAGCCACCAAAGCTCATGAAGTACACTATATAAAAAAAAGGATGACTTTTATGGTAATACAAATTACATTTAATTAAAAAAATTTTTTGACTTCATGTTTGTCCCACTAAGTTCTCTTATAGCTATATAACAAAAACAAATTCTAACAACAAAATATATATAATGCCTTGAAGTTTATGAAGCACTTTATTTCATATACAGTATCTCATGTATTTCTCATAAAGCTGGTGTGAGTGTGAATACTATTTTATTGTGCCCATTTTGCAGAATAGAAAATTGAGTCTCAGAGGAGTTAACTGGCTTGCTCATGTTAGTGCCGTAACTAGTATGTGGTAAAGCCAGGACTCAACACTGGCAGTCAGCCTCTTGGAAGCCCGTGTGACCAACATGTGCCTATAGATGATAGGCTGGAGAAGCAAGCGCTTTAAAAGATTCACAGAATAGTATAACCGAAAAGGATCCTGGGGGGTTTCAGTTCCATTCCTCCATTTTTATGGAGATTGAGTTGCAAAAAGTGGAAGACTTGCCTCCTGTCCTAATCGTAGAGAAAAGGGGAAACCAGGCTGCCAAGGGAAGGGATTTTGAAGAACCAAGTAGGTTAGAATCAGCCTTTTCATCCTCTTCCCCAGGCTCCTGAAAAGGCCAGAGAAGGAAGACAGGAAACTTTTTTTTTTTACTCTGTACTTCATTTACCTTGTTTTATTTATTATTGTCAACAACCCTATGAAATAGGCATGGTTTCCATCTACAGAGATAAAAGATGTGGAAGCTGAGGCTAATAATTCTCCCAAAGTCAGTAGTTAGTAAATTGAAGTTTGTTCCTGAATTTCTGATGCCAAGACAAGGTCCTCCTGACATATGCAGACTCGCGTCCAGCTCCCAGACAGTGGAGCTGGGCGGCCCCGGGCACACCCTCTTCCCTCATCCCTCCGTGCACCTCCTCGGCACACACTCAGTTGGTAATGGTTGGCTTTCTAGTGGGGTAGGAGGGGGTCTCAATTCCAGAGGCTCTGCTTCATGCTTGGACTTCTTGCCCGAGACCCTTCCAGGAACAGGGCTCCAGGGTGAGGACCTGCGCCTTTTGTTGAGGGAAGGGAGTCCACATGTTTGCTCTGTTGCCACCTCCCCACAAAAGTATTCATTTTTCAATGGTCCTCCTATTTTTAAAAGGAATTGCTGCCTTCCAGGCTTTCAAAGGGGCCAGAAATCCGTGGTTTGGGATACTAAACAGGAAACTCAAAGCGCTTTCCGTTCCTTTGAGCTGTCCAGAAGGGCTGGACCTGGAACCATTACTTTGAAGGACAGAAGAAAAGTGTTTAATTTAAAAACAGAAAACAGAAACCCTATCAGTGGAGTCCTGAACACCAGTGTTGTTTGGTACACAACGTGGAAAAGAGCTGCCTTATTGCCTGGCAGTAATGACAGCAAACAAATATGTCTGACAGTCTATTTGGGATCTCCTGGTCTGAAATTCTACTTGCTTCATTCTAATTGCTTCCTTAACTTCCTTTCAGCCTCCCCACCTTCAGTACCACCCTTACTCAAGGGAGTGCCAGGCTGTGCCTGGTTGCGCCAGGCTGGGCTGGGCCCCACAGGATGCAGTGACCCAGCTGGGGCTATTCTTGTCTGTGTCTTTTTGCAAGACGCCTGTTGTTCTCCCTGGCAGTTTTTCCCATCATGAATGTCAACTTGGCAGGGGCCCAGCATGGAAGCCATAGTGGAAGAGCTTCCAGAGTTTAGCCCCAGGAAATTCAGCTGGTCCCAAGTGCCAGGCTGAGAAAACAGGTCCACAGACACTGTTACTCAGGAAGTACCTGGAGATACTGCCACCGAGACAGCCCTTCCCCGAGTGTGGGCCTCTGCCAGCACACTCTCGCAGAACAGGCCTGGAAGAACCGTAGAGGCCCTGCATGGCACCTCTGGGCCTGGTTGGCACTTCTCTTCTCTGCCCTGTGTCCTCCACCCCTGCTGTCTAGGAATTCTAATCTGGGAGGCTAGAGAAAGTCACTGTTAGGCCCTGCCCTGAAGCGGACTGGAACCCCCAGAGCAGTGGCTCCAAGCTCTTGAAATCACATGCCTGTGGCAGTAAAATGTTTGAGGATATACTCCTAATGTGTGTCTACTTACCTGTAAGTGGTATATGTGTACTTCTGTGTACTATGTACTATGTACATTATAAACACATACCAAAATTTTTAAATAATTTATGTAATTTTAAAGGATGGAAGAAAAATAAAACAATTATAAATTTGTTTTTAATCTTATTTTATTCAAGGTGTATGTGATTGAATATGCTCTTTTAGAAAAAAATCTTTATCACTTTCTGGTACAGTAATTGCAAGGTATGTCCTAGGAGTGTGTATTCCAGTACTTCATTTTAATAGTGTCTCTTGCTGAAGAGCTCCTCACAAAGAAGGGTAGATTCAAATGGGACATTAGCATCTTTGTGCTTATGAAAATCATGAATCCCGTTTTCCAGCCCGTCCACCCACCACACAAAGATATCTGCTGAACTTCGCAGGCGCTCTTGCAAACTTTCAGAGAAGTGTTTTTTAACAAGGCTTCAAACCCCTCTGAAATTCATTGTTTGGAATACTTTTAAACAGTTTAGGAAATTGTCTTAATTCCTGAAGTTGTACAAATATAGCAGTATAGTGTGGAGATATAAGATTTTCAGAGATAGCTTATTATTTTGAAACTTTCATTGGCTTTTTAAATTTTTATTTGTGATTGTACATGGTAAGATTCACTCTTTGGCAGATAGCCGTAAGAGTTTTGACAAACACACAGTCTTGTAACCACCCCCACGATCGAGATAACAGAACAGTTCCCCTCTGTATCTGAGCTCCCTCCTTACCCGTAACCTTGGCAGCCACTGACCTTTATTCTTAACCTCATGCATGTCAGATTCATCCATGTTGTTAAGTGTATTGTTTATCCCTTTTTATGACAGAGTACTGTTACGTGGATGTACCAGTTGTTTATCCATTCACCAGTTGAGAGACATTTAGGTTGTTTCCAGTTTTAGACAATTATGAATAAAGCTGCTAAAAACATTCTCATACAGGTTTTATGTGAACATAGGTTTTCATTTCACTTGGGTAAATGAAACTGCCAAACCCATTCTTGTTCAAAGTGCTCTGCCATTTTGCGCATGTAAGAGTCCCAGTTGCTACACGTTCTTGACAGCAGTTGGTTTTGTCTGTTAAAAAGAAATTTTTAACCATTCTAAATAGGTGTGTAGTGATACCTCATTCTGTTTTTAATTTGAATTTCCCATAATGACTAGTGATGTCGAATGTCTTTTCATGTGTCTATTTGCCATCTGTTTATCTTGGGTGAAGTCTGTTCAAATCTGTTGCCCATTTTTCTTCTTGTTGAGTTTTGAGAGTTCCTTATCTATTTCAGTTACAAGTCCTTCGTCAAATAAGTCATTTGCAGACATCTTCTCCCAGTCTGGCTTATCTTTTCATTCTCTTAACAGTGTCTTTTTCAGAGTAAAAGTTTAAAATTTTCATGAAGTCCAATTTAGCAGTTTTTTTCTTTTATAAATTGTATTTTTGGTGTAGTATCCAATAAATCTTTTCTAACACAAAGTCCTAAAGATTTTTCTTCTGCACTTTCTTCTAAATATCATCCATCTTGAATTAATTTTTGCACAAGGATATCAGTTTTAAACCACAAAGATTATATAAAATGAAAACATTGCCAAATACCAGTTCTTTCCATAACACAAGTTCCTTTTGAAAAGGAGTTACATTCCCATTCTCTGTTAAAATGGCACCTTTTACTTTGAAAGGACAGATTTAGTGTGTTTATTTTTTGGAAAATATTGTGGAGTAGCATGTTATCCCAGCTACTTTTTACCACAAAGACCAGCTAGTTTGGAATGCTCCTTTTTGTAAAAGAAAAATGTATAATTTATCTTTACATTGTTAAGTGCTTTGATGTAATGGGCCTCTTGTGGTACTCTAGACCATTATAAAAAAAAATGGCAAGGATCTTCCTGTTTAAAGATCTTGTTTTTATGAGATCAGTCTCCATTACTGATGTATTAGAGCACAGAAACAACAGTATTAGAGCACAGTTCAGCTTACATTGAAAGTAAAGCCAGAAGAAGGGTACTACTGTCACCTCCCCCTGCCACCCCCACATGCCACACACACACACATACACACAGCCCAGATAGCCTCCTCGATGACTATGCACGTGACACACTACCCCAGGGAAGATGCCAGTGGCAGTCCTCATACTGTTGAGTGAAAGTTTTTTTTTCTTTAAAAGTAAAAATAAATAAATTTCTCATATTTTCTCCCTTCTTGGAGGATTGTCTTACATACATTCAGGGGATACCACTGCCCCGAAAAGTCTTACAGCGCTTGCCCCTCTCCCTGCTTTCCCAGTTGTGCCTAGCAGAGAGATGATCTGTGAGTGTTTGAGAAATAGATATCTTCCTGTCATAAATGTTGACGCTCTGTTATGTCGTTATCATTTTCCTGTCTGTTTTCTTCTAGCATTTGTTTTCTCATAGCCACCTACTTCTGTGCGCTGAACTTGAAGATCTTGACAGGTGTTTCTTAGAGGACGATGCTCCTGATTCCTGTGATGTAGGACCATGGAATCATAAGAGAATATAATTTTGGAGCTGGAAGGGGACTGGAGGTCAACTAGGTGAAATCCGTTACTAAAATCAAACCAAAAATAAGGTCTAATAGATCCACAGAATGGAATATGACTCAGCAATAAAAAGGGCATGAACTACTGATACATGTAGCCACATGGATGAAGCTCAGAAGACTCATGCTGTGTGAAGGAAGCCAGACAAAAAGCACTACATCCTGTATGATTCCATTTATAAAAATTATAGGAAATATCAACTGTAGTGACAGTAAGCAGTGGCTGCCTGTGGATGAGTGGGAAGGGGGTGATGAAGGGAGGGAAGGCTGGGCTAAGATGGGCTAAGAGGAAACTTCTGGCTGTGGCAGTCCATAATCTTTATTGTGAGGGTTTCACAGGTACATAGAGATCTCAAAACTCATCAAGTAGTACACTTTAAATATGTACAGTTTATTATATCATTAAAGCCGTTTAAGGAGAAAGGAAACCAGACATGGTGCACTTGTGGAATAACTATTTAGTAAGTGCCTATCGTATGCCAGGTTCATGTGCTCCGTGTTGGGGATTGAGAGAGACAGTGAGACATGGCCATGCTTTCAGCGAGTGATTAGACAATAAGTAATGTAAGTCCAGAATGCTAAGTGCTAGGAAAAAGGAACAGACAGGGGGCAGGGGGATCCAGAACGCAGTGGCAGCGGGTGCCTCTTCCTGGGGAGGTCAGGGAAAGCCTGACGGAGAGGAGCTGAGCCGGGCTCGGGACTGGTCGGGTGGAAGAGCCTCCCCGTCTGAGGGAACATCTGGGCAAAGTTGGTGAAAGCCATGTTCCAAAAACCGTGTGCGGTTCGGCCTGACGAGAGCAAAGGACACAGTGGGACAGTGGCAAGAGAAGAGACCACAGAGGCTGGTGGGCCGGTTTGTGACGCTCTTGCCACCCATGGCGGTGCTTGGGGCTGGGTGTCTCGTGCTCCAAGGCTGAACCAACAGGCTGGCTGAGTCTGTGGCCTGCGCCCTGGGACATCGTCTCATCCAGACACGTGGCATGGACCTCCAGGTTCCAGGTTTCGAGGCTGCGACATGCATATTCATGCTCAGTTCTAGTCTGGGCACTCCTATGTTCTCCAGGAGCCAAAGGGAAAAGCCGTTTTAGGTCCAGGCAGCAGTGGGGACCATCTGCGCACGAGCATGCCCAGGAGCTAAGGCTTCTGGAGCATTTGCATGTTGGAAGCAATCAACAATAGCTGTCCCGAAGGCAGTTTTTCTACAGGTCAAAAATTTTGCCTCTCTTCCTGGCTGGTGGCACAGACCCCTAAACCCTGTGCTTTGGACAGTGACTGTCTCGTGTGCAGTGATCTGTGTCCTGTCTGGTTCTCCCCGACCCCTGGTCATCCATTAACCAACCAGTCACCACAGGATCTCTCCAGCCATTGTGTAACAGAAGTTAGGGGAGAGTCCCTTGTTTTCTTGTTTGTTAGAGTGGTTTTCAGAGCAGACTGGGATGTTTAATTCAGGGTATGATTGTCAGACCACATTAAAAATGCAGGCAGCAGTGCAGAACACAGTCAGCTCATGTCAGCCAGACATTTCCATGTAACCAGAGGAGGAAAACATGGACAGGGCCTGTGCTAATGGAGTAGACACCCAGCTGCATGGTGAGCTCCAGCTCCTGTTTCTCCTCTTCCCTGCCACCCTCCAGCCGGAAGAAAGAAGCTCATCTTTAAGCTGGTAGTTGAAATGGAATTGCTGCTTGAGCAGCATTCCTGTGATCTGGAGACCAAGTTGCTTACACCTCAGAAGCAGAGCTCTAGTGTTCCCATTCAGGGGGACTGTAGCTGCCGTGGCCGGTAGGACCTATCAGTTAAAACAAGTGACAAGCAGGGGTTTGGTGGTTTATTCTTGTCTTGGGGATTCCATGCTGTCTTCTGGAGAGTTGGACCAAGAGGCAAGCATAGGTGCTCTGACTGGTTTCCAACTCAAGGAAAGCTAAGGCCAGCACAGACGACCAAAACCAAGCGGGTAGAGGAAAGGCCAATGGGGATTAATTATCCCAAGTGGGTTCACTATATCGGATGATGTCAGAAAGGAAGGAGTTTTTAATGATATTGTTGGGTTTGGGTTTTTAATACCTGCTCACCTGGGCTAGAGGAAACAGGCCAAGAGTGGTCTGGCCTGAGCTCTGTGGCTGTTTATTCTGCCTTCCCCACCCCACCGTGCTGTTTGCCAGCTGGGCTGTTAACCGGACCAGTGCTCCCTTTTTGCTGGGTCAGTCCTGGAAGGTCATGGTTATTGCGTTTTGGGGCTGGTTTCCCAGATGGGTGGGTGAAATGGGTATCTAACTTTGAATTTGTTTTCTTGCATTTCAGTTGTTCCAAGGAAGCCAAGGACGAGCATACCTCTTTAACTCAGTGTGAGTGTCTGAATGTACATCCATTACATTCAGGTCTGGTGCACATTTGGAGAGGTGGTGAAAGAGCAATACTTAAACCATGGACCCTGCTCTCTCTGCCACACTAAAAACCCCATGCAACATTACTCTCTGCAGTTAGCAGCCAGGAATCTTTGGGGCACTTGGGGGACAGCATCTTTGGCTAAAAATAATACATTCATTCCCTGAAGTAGGCACAGCAGAGGGCTGTAGTCTCATAGGGAAGGAGCTGAAGTGCTTCTGAAAGCACCTCGACATTGGGCCTTATAACCAGGTCTGAGATGTGTCTCTGGGGAAGAGAAAGGGCGAACAAATGACACCGTGATCTGTAGCAGGAGCTCAGGCTGGAGGACAGGCCCAGGTAGTGGAATCTCCATCCTCCACTGCAGCTGAGGCCAGCACGGCCCTCAGTCATCACCGGGCATGTAAGTTTATAGCCTCTTGCCTGGGAAAGCCTGATGGACTGTGAAAACGGAAATCTAGCGTGTCCAGCCTGTAGTATGTGATCTGGGAAAGAGTATAGTGTATTTGATACCCAGGCTCACTCATCCTCATGATCAGGACAAGACCGTGCTGCAGTGTTGGACATTGTCACGTTGGGCATCTTTGCCTGCATCCAGCCCTCAGTAAGCTCTGAGGACCTGTGCCTGTGGCTGTGGTCTTCAGAGTGTGGCTGTCAGTTTGTCCCCTTAAGTAGCCTAAGATAAGAAGCATTATTAGAAAAATTCCAAACAAAGTCTCGACCATGAAGATTACTTTTAGGAGACTCACTGAATCAGAACCTGCTGGTCTGAAATTCATTTTTACTGAGATGTTTCCCCGTGGCTCCTTTTTGGGGGTGGTTATTGCTTTTGGTTATAAACAATGCCCTTTGTAGAGCTGGCTTCCCTTGAGGCAGCCGTGCTCAGTTATTTTTTGCTGGGCGCCCAGGTTGAACAGCTGATGATGGACACGGGACTCACCACACGTTCTCTCTCTCTGTCCCTGGCGTAGAGTTAATGTGGGCTGCGGGCCTGCCGAGGAGCGCGTGCTGCTAACGGGACTGCATGCGGTTGCAGACATTTACTGTGAAAACTGCAAAACCACCCTGGGCTGGAAATATGTAAGTACTGAGGAGTTTGGTGGGTGGAGAGAGGGCTCTGAGGAGAAGAGCTGAGGGCCTCACACTAGAATGTGTTTCTTCCACTTGCTTCCTACAGCCTGTGGTCTTTGACCAGGACAGGAAACTGAGCCCAAAGAGCAGGTCCTGACAGTCCTCGGTGTGCTACACTCATTCTTCCCTTTTCATGAAAGTCCCCTTCTGGTACACATTTCTTCCCCCTGCTCCTGAGACAGACAGACAGACAGACAGACAGACAGACAGACACACACACACACACACACACACACACACACACCTTTCCATTAAATAATAGCACATAGCATTTCCTGACATACGTTATTTTATTTCTTCTTCACAGCATCTCTAGAAGTTAAGTGATATTTTATCCCTGTGTTATGGATGAGGAAACTGAGGCTTAGGTAGTAGGTCAGTAGTATGTCCAGTGTTATCCAGCCGCTGCACAGCCAAAGCATGGAAAGGAGACCAGGTAGTATTCTGCCCGCAGAGCCCATGCTCTCTGATGCCCCAGTGAACATCCACAGAGCCTCTCTTAGGTCCTGTCCTAGGCATCATCAAACATTATGGTCTTTAATGTCCACTGTCCGATGTAATCATGGCTGGACTCTCCCAATTGGACATTCATTCCTTCATTGTTTAACTCAACAAATATGTTTAGCATCTTCTTGGTACCTAGGAAAGTGAGCAGTTCTTTGCCAGGGTGAGAGGAGGTATCTGTGTTCAGTGAAAATAAACTTGTGTTATTGTTTGCACATAGTTGCACAGTGCTTTGCTCTGCTCTGCCATTGTGGGGATATTAAAAAAAAAATGAACTCCTGTCTTTGGGAGGACAGTTTACTCCATGTAAAATGCCCCAAATTCCCTGCCCTGTCAGTTGTACAGGGACGGTGTGGGGCTGGCTCATGCAACTAGTTAGGTAGCTCAGAAGTAGTCAGAACTGCCCACAGAGGGATAATGATGTGGCAACTTAGGTTTGTTGATTGTAACAAATGTACCACTCTGCAGGATTTTGATAGTGGGGTGGTGCAGGACGTTTTGCATGTGTGGGAGCAGGGAGTGTAGGGGAAATCTCTACCTTCTGGTCCTTTTTTCTGTGAACCTAAAACTCTAAAAATATGAAGCCTATTAAAAAAAAAGACGTTGAGCAAAAGGAGGCAAACATAAAGGTATGATTCCATTTTAATAAAAGTTCAAAAATGCAGCAGTTTTACAAACTGCCACAGGTTACAAATCTTATACCACTGCTTTTAGATTCCTCTGTTTCACATCTCCCTTGAAATGTTCAGGAGTAGAAAGAAAAATCCTGGACAGTGTTTTTCATGATGCCAGGATAGTTTAGACCCAGCTCCCTGTGGCCGCCTTGGTGGTTCCTTGTGGGAAAAGCTGGCTTCGGCCATATTACTCCCCCGCTATGGTCACTGGACCCCTCTGGGTAAGCCGGGGGCTACAGTTCTGGTTTTGATTATCTAGAAATGGTCTGTCACTTCTCTTTTTCTCAACCTCTTGCCATCTTATTCCATTGAAGAAGTACAGGATTACGGACAGAAGGCAAATCTGAGTGGGCCGGATTTGCTCCTAACTTCAGGTAAAATGATTCACTCTTTGATAAAACTTTATTGAAAAGTCTGTGCTGGATACAAAGGGGATGAGATCCAGTCCTTGCCCACAGGGTGTTTACAGTCTGATGCCAGGGAGGAAAGCAGGAAACAGATAAAACAGCCTGACAGGTATAGTGATGTGCACAGGATAACAGAGAAACATCTGTCTCCCCACATGTTACTGATCACCTCTGGGATGCCAGGCCCAGTGCTCCAATCTTTCATTCCATTATTTCTTCTGCCCCTCACAAGAGCCCTGTGAAGTAGGTGTAATTATCCCAGTTTCGTAAATCAAAAGTTTACAGTTTCATCAATTGTAAATGAAAGTTGAGTGGTTAAGTGAGACTTCCAATGCTAGGCTGCCATAGAAGCGGGGTTCAGTCTGGGATGTAGACTCCACATCTCATGCTCTGTCCACTGGAGTCCAGTTGTGACATTCTGCAAGTGCCCTGTGGCTTGGGGGCTGTTTTTCTTTTGTTTTGTTTTGGTTTTATTTGTTTGTTTAATAGGGATACACTCTCGCTCTCCTGGCTATGTTTTTCCCTCCCCCTTCCCTGAGCAAACCGCTGTGCGACAGTAGGTCTTACTCCCGAACCACATTCCTTTGTTGTGTGCACATCACACAACACACAGAGCTGAGGAATAATGAGGCTTCAGGGAAATTCCTGCTGAGCCCACAGCTCTTGTGGGTCCGTGATGTGCTGGCACTTTCTCTGTTGCTGCCCCTCGTCTCTTCTCTCCTCTCCCTGCTTTGTGGCAGGATTGCCCTCTCACCAAGAGACTCAAGTCTGAACTCTTGTTCTGAAACCCAAAGCCCGTGAGCTCTAGGACAGAAGATACAGTTCATACGCATGCTGCCCAGCACCTATGCAGAGGGGATTTAGTCACTGACTAATTCGGGGGACTCGGGAAAGAGCTCGCGTCCACATCCTCTGCCCAGCGAGCTGAGCCCTCCCATCACTCTGAGGACCAGTGCCTCTCAGCTGGCACACCAGGACTTTACATACCTGCGTCTGCAAGTAAAATATCCCTTGATCCTACACCTATGCAGGACTTCCTTCTGTGAGGCTCATTAGCTGGGAGAGCCCACAAGAGCTGTAAGTTGGACACTGTCACCTGCCCGGTGGTTTGTGCTGAGTTGTTCTCAGGAGGCCTGGCAGCTGGCGGGGGCTTGAGGGCTGCTGGGTTCTTCAGCTTGGAATTCACCTAGCTCCTTTCTCCCTGGAGAAAGGCAGCAAAACTAAAATGAACTCGATACATCTGCCATAGAAACAGCAAGAAATTAAAAGGAGACCTGTCTGGCCTCACAGTACCTTGCCTCTCTCCCTGAGTGTCTTTTCTCTAAGCCTAACAAAGTACAGTTTAAAATTATGGCAAAAGAAACTTGATGGATATAACCATAGGGCAGATTTCTGTTTAGCATCCGAAACCAAGTTCCCCTAAGATTTTATAGCTGCCTAGGGCACTCATTCATGTAGCAGTTATATACTGAAGACCGCTCGTGTGTCAGCCAGTCCTGCTGGGCGCTAGGGTCACAGCAGTGAAGAGAACAAATGAAAATCGCTGCCGCCCAGGAAGTTTATACTGTAGTAGTGGGAGGTAGACAACACACAAAACAGATGTGCAAGTTACAGTGTTTGCTGGCAAGTGATAAGCACAGTGGAGAAAAATAAAACAAGAAAGCAGAGAGGGGGTGGGTGGAAGTTAGGATCTTAAGTAGAGTAGCTGGGAAAGACCTTACTGAGATGGTGACATTTGGACAAAGACTTGAATGAGCAAAGATCCTGAAGAAATTCTATTGTAAATATTTAGAACATTTAAATCCAGAATATTTAAATTTAAAAATATTTCGGCTCTGTTGTAAATACTGAGAAAGTCCCAATGTTTCTTAGTGCTGTAGTTAAGTGAAGGGGGCATAGTGTGCTTGAGTGGGTGAGTTCTCTCGGTGAGTCTGGGTGAAGCTGGGGCCAGACTTCAGTGGTCTTGATGTCTGTCATTGGCTCTTCACCTCTGCCCCGTCCCAGAAATGTCCCCTGCTTGTCTTTGGTCATTCAGTGTATTTTCTTTTCCTTTGTGTTTTCTAGGAACACGCATTTGAAAGCAGCCAGAAATATAAAGAAGGCAAATACATCATCGAGCTAGCACACATGATCAAGGACAATGGCTGGGACTGATTGGGGCCCATCCGTCCAGCCCAGTGTCCACGTGAACGCCATCCAACCGAACATCTACCCAAGCGTGAGGGAGTGACTGAACCCTCGGTTCCATCCATTTAGGGGCCTTGCCATCTGGGGCATTCGCCCACCCTGACACCGTCTTTCTGGTGACCGGCCTCTAAATCGCTGTCTCTGTCTCTTTGCTTTGTATCTGTTTGTGAGTTGATCCTGGCTTCTCTGTTCTAGTGTCGGCTGAAAACAAAACAATGAAAGGACAGACCGCATGGCGGCAGCCCACCTTGAGAAGGGTCTCAGGGCCTGTGTGAGAGCTGCCTGATGGCCTCTTGTCAGGAGAACAGTGACGCAGCACAAGGGTTTGAGGAAGAGGGGAAGGGGGAACCCTGAGAATCCTGGGGGTGGGCAGGGGGTGGGAAGGTGGAGGTAGGAACAAAATTGTGCTGCTCCTGGAGCCCCAGTAACTTAGGCTTGAAATAATCAACTTGTCTAAAAGGATGAAGAGAAAAAAAATACCTCATGACTGCATTCTCTCTGACCAAATGTGCCAGGCTGGCATGTGAGTGCAACACGTGGCCCTGATTCCAGCTGGGGGGGGCAGGGGCCTGGTTCTCCTGGGCTCAGGGACAGTGTCCTGGCAGCAGTGAGAGACTTGGGAAAAGCCCAGATGGGTTTTGATGGCTCTGGTGCCTCATGCTCCTCTGGGTGATATTCTTCCTTGCCTCTTCAGACACTATAGGTGAGAGGAAAGGGGACTGCCATTTGCAATGGGTGCAAGATTCAAACATCCCAAAGGTTTTGACCAACAGCCAAGTAAAAGCAGTAATTGAGGGGAACAGGGAACAAAGAGGATTGCTGTTTGGGAGCTCCTGCAGAAACAGCTCAGATATTGGGCCAGAAAAAATAAAAAGTAGAACCAGTTAGCAATTCTGACTGCCTGACCTTTGTTTTTGACCCTTAATAAGAGAAGAGCATTGTGGCAGGGAAAGGGGTGGGGTGGGGCCATGCCAGGAATAGTTTAGATTTGACCCACTGTGGGATAGATATATCTTCTTTGGTATGCAGTGGCTTCCATGAGGTCAGAAATTCTTTGTACATAGAGTTTTAGGTGTTTTTCTCCAGTTTACTGTAGATTGTGGAAAACAAAGCACCAAGGTTTTGAGCTTTAGTGATGACCTGGCTGCTAGACTCCTCGTGTCCCTAGCTGTTCTCCTTGGACTTGAATGTTTGTGTGGAGAGAAAGTGTCAGAGCAGTCCAGCAGTGGGGAGGGCTTAGATTTGCTGTCAAACATCAAGTTACAGATTCCAGCATTACCTTCTGTCCCCCACCCGACCTCACCATCCAAAGTTCATTATATTTGGGCAATGGAGAACAAATCCCTGTAAGGCTCATAAGAGAAAGGAAAGTTCGTTACATTTTAATCAACACTGTGAAGTCTGTTCTACAGCAGTTCAGCCAGTACACAGTGCACGACTGAAACTCATTTAACTGAGTTAATTTCATTGCTTAGACTGAAAATATTATTATTGGTAAGATATGTATAGGTTATGTTACATAATTACCAGTATCTCAAGTTCCAAGTAGGCTGATTTATAGGCAAGTTCACCCTAAAAGTCATAAAAGAGTTCATGGAGACAAGCATTATAAGATGGATTAACCAAGATGCAAGCAGCCAACCCAGGACATTTTCAGAACTGAACTAAATTCCCACAGTGGGCGAGTCCCTGGGGAAAATGCCTTGTGGCGCCTCTGTGTACTGATGGCAGAATGGGCCGCCTGAGCCAGGCATGGTCCTGGCCTGGCAGTGGGGAGCAGCAGGCCCGACTGGAAGCAGGGCAGTTCCATGTTTACCAGTAGACGGCCTCTGTAAGACAAAAGCATTCTTAGAAACCAAGTTTTGTTCCCAAAGTTTTGTTTGGTGCTTTAGTAGCCCTGGGAGATTAGGTTGTTCTCTCCACATTACTAAAAAGCAGGCTAAGGTTCAGAAGTATTTCATTTCCACTCTGAGAGAAACAGTTCTTCTGGCTCCCAAGTCCAAGATTTCAATAAAAAATATTTTCCACTTTCACATTCCTAAGCTGGCTTGCCAGCATAGAAATCATAGGTTCCCCTCTCTGTCCTCTCTGAAGGTAGTGGCCTTCATTTATGGATGTTGATTAGCCCTTTTGCTCAGGGAATGTCCTGGCTATTGAAACTCCTTTACATAGGAAGAAAATAGGGGTTAAATATGGGTAGTTGTTTGTCTTTAAAACTAAAAATGGAGTGTGGTGACACAGAAATGGGACATGGGTGTCCTACAGTTTTCAAGGAGCAGAAGAGATCGATGTGCCACTGTTATCCCTTGGGGATGCAGCCTCTGATTGTTGCATGGATCAGAGCAGGCTCCAGTTAGACCCTGGTTCTGTTTTTTTTCCAGTTACTCTCCACTGAGCATCTGATGGGTGCATGGCACCATACTTGGTGGGAGAGATCTGAGTAGAATGTTGGTTTTTCCATAACTACGGGGGAAAAAAACACAACTCACTAGGCTTTCCCTTTGTGTCAGTGAAACCAGAGGTGCTCCTTATAGCTTGAGCTCCACTCCTGGCTTGTCTGTGTGCCGTCCAGCAGTATTGGAGAGACCACCGCTGAGTGACGGAGACCCATCAGCTCATGGCCTCAGTGCGTTCTTTACTTTCCTCACCAAATTATTGACTCAAAGCATAACCAAAGACCTCATCCACTCACTCCTGGTAGGTTCAGGGAATTGGAGTTTGGTGGTAAAGCTTAGACAGGGTGCAGGGAGTCTGGAAGGGGAAAGGGAGAAAGGGGAAGGCATGCAGTTCTATACCTCAGCCAGCAGCTGCCTTCATTTTCAGCTGAAGTCCGGTGGGCAGACTATTTCCATCTCCCCTGTGCCACCCGAGGTCATATGGCCTTGGCGGCCTTGGGTTAAACCCAATTCCCCGGGATATTACTCGTCTCAGGCTGCTGATGGGTTGACTTGATAAGAATCAAATATAGCCAAACTTAATGCCCACAGATTGTCAGCTGGGCTTGAGCGCTGCCTAAACTCCTGTGACAGTAGTGACATCATGAGACAGGATAGAATGAATCTTTACTGGTGCATCTGTGTGTGAAAAAGAGGGGTTCCCTTTATCAAAAGAGTTTCAAGTGGATATATATAAAGGAAACAGTTGCTTGTGAAATATACTTTTGTAAATAATATTTAATTTTTTAAATAATATATTTGGTGCTGTTTTCTCAGATCCCCTGAGAGCACTTTTTATTTTCATTTTTAAATTCTATGGTTTCCTCCACATTTCTTGAAATATATTTGAAGGGAAACAGTGATTACCAATATACTCTTTTTTTTAAAAAAAGATCTCTATCACTTTAATCTAGACAGAGGCAATTAAGCAATGCCTCTCTGCATTTTTCCCCAATGGCATAGACTCTGCAGTACATTACCAGGTTGGCTAGAAAATAAAATAAAATAAAATTTAGTAACAACTTAGAGGGATTCCTCTTGTGGGAAAATTTCTAACAGTTTGGGATCTTGTTTTTAATTTGTGTGTGTGTGTGTATGTGTGTGTGTGTGTGGTACAATGCACTTTGGGTTGTGCCTCCTGTTTTCTTGTTAATTGAGGACACTGTACCTACAGTTTACACCTTGGGCACATAAGGTCTTTCTTCTGTTCCTCTCTGGTTGTTTTGTTTCCGAGTGGACCAGCAGCACAGACCACAGGGATTTTGTTATCCTGAGCAGGGAGCCGCTGCTGATTGGCTCAATTTTACAGGCAATAAAGGAAATCTGTTGTTTGTGAAGATCAAGCAGAGCCAAGTCTGTGTTTCTAACCGAGATGTGAGTGCGCATTCATCACATTTCCCAGGGTTCCACTTGTGGTAGACGCCACGTCATGTTAAACGTTAACTGGTTTGGGTTGAGAGAGCATTAATAAAATAATACACATACCTTGTTGGTGAGCTTTTTTTTTTTTTTAAAGGTCAGATTGCCTCAGGTTCAGAAAGAGGCTGGGAAATCAAATCTTGAACACAATCAACTTGTATATTTTAAAAAAGAGTCTGCCGCAAAGGAGAAAACATGCTAGTCTAGGTAAAGGAAAGAGATCTTTAATTTTTCAAATTAAAATACAGTCATGAAATCTGCCAGCAGTGAAAGGTAAAGCCATGAAGAAACAAGCTATTGTATTTTTACCAAATTCTATCTGCCCTTTTGTTTTGTATAACATTTTGGTGAAAGTAAGAGTCCGTTCCCTTTTCCAACCTGTGAGACTATCTTTCAGTACAGAATCTGTCTGTGCTTGTGTTTACAAATGGTGTTTGTTGGGTTTGGGTTTTGTTATTTTCTTTCTTTATCTTTTTTGTTGGTGGTGGTGGTGGCATTTTTTCAGGTCACATTGCTTCAATAACAAAGATAATTATTTTCAAATAATTCGTCTTCACCTTTTTCCTGTATTTGTACCTAGTGATTCAGTATTAGAGAAAAGTAACTTGTTTCTGTCATGTTTCCAATCTGTGTTGGTGCTCATTTGAGAAAATAAAGTTTTCAAATACTAATTCTTTAGAGGGATCATGTCTTAATTGACCCAGCATGTTTTATCTTTACATTGAACTTAGAAAGTAACTAAAAGGCCTGCAGGAGGTCATCTGTCTAACCCCATTCGCAGATCTGTCAGCTGAGACCCTGAGGGGTTATTTTTTTCCAAGGACAGTTGGCCAATAATGAATAAAAATCAGGTCTCCTGCTTATCTACAAATGCTGCTCCTGGCTTTAGATATCAGAAATGCACTTTATTATTTCTGTCTACTAAGCCCCATAGTTTTAGATTTCTTTGGTGGAGTTAAGATTGCATTAGGTGAAGGGAAAAAATAAGTAAAACAACAAGACTATGTCAAAAAGAGACAGCATTATCTCTGAATAATTGGCTAACAAAGGAAGATAAAATTCAGTTATAATACATGAAAATCAACTGTTTTTGCTCACTTAACAAATATTTATTAAACATCTATTGGATTCCAGGCACAGGGTGAGGCAATTCAATCATCCTAATAAATCAGCTGTTTGTTTTCTAAGTACCTTTCCTTCTGTATTGCCCCCATGCACACAGTCTTGCATAGCTAGTCACTGTAAGTACAGTTTTATATTCTGGTGTCTTCATTTAATGATGAAACATTTTTGCCTAGACATCAATTTATACTATAATTTAAAATACTTTTTCAAAAGCTTGCTTCCATAACTTAAAGAGCTCCCACCTTGCATAGACAACCTAAATGGCAAAGAGAGGATATTAAAACCACACAAGTATGTGTACATGTTTGTGTGTTTTCACATTGGTGATGATACTTTAAAAGCCTATTTCCTAAAAAATAGGAAACACCTTCTCTACTTCCTGTGAATTTTCTGGGCCTGGATACAGTTAACTTTGATATGCCCTTGAGTGTATTATCGTCTTCCTGTGACCTGTTTTGCTTCAGTGGATATGCCCGTTGGCACTTCATTCTTGGGCAGACAGGGAGGTGAGGAAAAATAACATGTGCCCAGGACAGCCAGTCTCAAACTAGCAGTCCTTGAGTCCTCACCCTTCCAAGTTCTTATCCCCGCAGTGGCTGTCCTGGGGGTCAGGCTGGGAGAAAGTGAGGGGAGAATACTAGTCTTCACTGAAGGTCTGATTTGTGCTGGCCCGCGTTGGGTGCTTTGCTAACGCAACCTCGTTGAAGATCCTTGCAATGAGGGCCTTCCTTACATCATCCTAGGGGATCCTCACTGCCCTGTGGGGATGCAGTGACAAATGCAGATTATCCCCATTTTGAAGGTGATGAAATTGAATTTTGCAAGGTTTCATTGCTAGTGACAGGGTTAGGGATCATAGCCTGACTTCACAGCCCTATGCTCTTTGCCTATACTGTTTTCCAAATTTCAGCCTCTCCCGCCAGCCTTCTCAGTTCTAGTGACTTTACAGGACACTTTCCCAGTCTCACCACCATGACTGTTGATTAAGGGTTGGGGGAATGCAAATTAGAAAATTAACATAAATAACACCACAAAGGTCAATGCTACCTGAAAAATACTGTGTATTCCGTAGCTGAGTATAAACTGGGCTTTGTTGTTTTTTAATACTCTAAAGGATTACATTTGTGATCCTTGGCCCCTTGATTAATAGTAGGTACTTAATAAATGCTTGGTGAACATTGCATTAATGTGGATGTGGAGAATAAACAGCTTAAAAAAAAAATCTGTTTGATGTGTTAGTATCCCTAAGGGGAGAATGGAGAAGAGGTTAGCACTGAATGTTCCAACGTAAGGTAAACAGTTACACCGTGAGTGCTCCGTTCATTATATGCATTTATTTATTCAACAAGCATTTTTTTTTACATATATTATGTACCTCATTTTAGTCAGGAAACTAACCCCAGGGAGCAGAAAATCAGTAGTGCTAACTGTGCAGAGTAGGAGAACAAAGGGTTATGTGTGGCCTACCTATTGTTGGCCAAATATCCAGTCACATCAGCCACCACCTCACAGGCAGCTGCTTCCTGCAGAAGCGATTGCTCATAAATCCTTTAATCAGAACCTAGAGCAGGGCACAGGGCGAGCTCTGGAGTTAGAGCGCTTGGTTTCAAATTCTGGTTTCCCTTAGTTAAAAGGTAATGCTCAGAAAGGCTCAGCCCACGGCCTGGCACATAGGAGGGAGTCAGTAATAAAATGGTTGTTAACATTACAGATTCCTCAAGTCTATTTTGAATTGGAAGTGGGATGAAGAGAACTAACTATTTGCTCTTCATGCACTATTTGATTTTGCAACAATCCTATGAAACAAATATCCCCATTTTATAGGGGAATAAACTGAGGCTCAAAAAATAACATGCCCATGGAAGATTTGGGATTTTTTAAACTCTTGTTTTGATTCTGAGGCCCACACCCTATCTGTGGCCCCAGCCTGCCATTCAGGAAACAGGCATAACTATCAAATAGGAAATTTCTGGCAGATCTGACCCAGCACACACCCAAAATGTCATGGCAATTTTATTCTATCATGTTTTACTCTTCTTTTACGGACTGGAAATCCTGGCTTTTCCACTGAGAACCAAGAGTTTAGAACTGAGTAAGGACTGAGTTGTATTTTGCCTTCATTTTATAGGATTTCAGGCCTATTGATTGCTATGCTATGATTTTATGTTTATTTTGAGGGAGGTGAAAGTATTGCTTTCAGTTGTTCAGACTGATGTAAAAGATAAAAATCCAAAAACTTGCCCACGCAGAAGTGACTAAAGTATCCTAACACATGACAACATCATGGGGCCATTTGGGGATAACTCCACAGGCCAGCTTAGAATAAGCTAAGGATTCAAAGTTCATGTTGCATGAAGATACTTCTAATTCCCCAGTGATATAGGATCATTTTAATGACAGAATAGCTAGAGAAGCTGAACTTTTCAAGGCATTAGGAAATTGTTTGGAAACTGTGATAGAACAATTGAACTATATTTATTTTGATTTAAAATGATGTTGATATTTTATCCCAAGCTCAGAAATTAGCAGGGTCAAAGCAGAAAGAAGGTTAGCTTTGGAATTGGACAAATGGGGACTTAAAGCCTGACTGCAGGCCTGTATATCAGCCACTTTGAGGAGGTCTCTGCAATTCTCAGGGCTACTTCCTATCACTTACAAATCAGGGATACCATCAACCACTCATGAGTTATTGTGAGAATCAAGTAACAGGACTCCCTTGTCCCCTCCTGGCATGAGCCTGGAGCTCTGTCCTTTCACTTTATCTCTAAATAAAAGCCTGTACCTTGCTCTCCTAAAAAAAAAAAAAAAAAGAATCAAGTAACAGCCATAAAGTGCCCAGCACATTGCCTAGATAAAACAGGCCTTAGCAAGTGTCACTTGTCTTTTTCTTTGCAGAGTGATTGGAATTCACTGTGATGGGTACTGCTAACACATAGGATATTTAGGATCCAACATTCATCCCTCTGACCCACATCTACAAAGGAGACTGACACCCAGCGGGGTGTATGAGTCGACAGCACTTGGTCCTGGGCCTGGTAAGTAGCAGAACTGGAACTGGAACCCAGAGCACCTAAGCAGTCAGGCTAGTCAGTGATGCCTGCACCACATTACTTGGCTGCTACTTCTAGAGGAGACTGTGTATGTTTATGGAATGAAAAAAGGAGGGACGTCAGCTAGAAAACATCCTTGCGTTTTGGATGCTGTTTAAAATGTTTATAGAACTGTCTTCGGCAGTCTTCAATCAAGCCGGACGTGCTGCTCTCCTTGGCCCTGTTGCGATGTGCAGGCTGCACTTGGGAGGGGGCAGTGCTCTCAGACTTACTCACCTCGGCCTGCCCCTTCACTGCTTTCCTCCGATTCTGAGCCACTTCTCCAGAGCAAGGCCACGCAGGCACAGCAACCAAGCACTTCATCAGGGACGTTTTATTTATGGTTTTAATAATCGGGTCTCTTGGGAAAACTTTGGCTTCCCATTCCCAGAAGCAAAAATTCATCTACAGAATGTTCTTGAAATTTATTAGTTTTTTTTTTTCCTACCACATTCTTTGAGCCACCTCAAAAGAGTTTAAATTGTCCCTTCACAAAAGTAGAAGAATTTGAGCTGTTGTTCATTTGGCTGGTATGTTCTGTCCCAAGCCAGCACACTGTCAAAAATTGAGCATATAGGCTGATGCTGATAATGACATAATCCTATGTTAAGGTGCCATGTTTATTGCCAAAACTGCCACTAATCCAGCAGGGGCTTGTTTTAGCTTTGTGCTGTGCCCAGTCCCTTATTTCCAGGACATCACCCACCTCAGGAGGTATGCAGGCTTGACAATGTTTCCATGGGGATGAGGCCTATCCAAGGTTCAAGTTTCATTTCGTTTTATATCTCAACAATATTATAAAGAAATAGTACCAGGGAGAATGCCGTCATCTGAAGGAGGAGGATTGAGGAAAGGAAGAGTTACTGACCTCCTGGGGCCCTAGCCGTAGGAGGGATTTCTGGAAGTTTCTGTTTAACAAGAGGAAATGGGTAGTCATCTTGCATAGAAAAGGTCAGTTACCACAGAGATAACGGGTTTGGACTTGTTGTGTCCAATTCATCAGATATTTCATCTTGCCTTGCGTAGACCTAGGTTTAGCCTGGTTTAGTCTGAGGGAAACTCACCTTGAAAAAGCAGTGTGATAAGTTAGGCATGAGAATGAGAATTCTCTACATGAGAATACCTGTAAACATCTTTTCTGCCTGTGGGTAGGAGACTAATGGATGCATGAGGATTAAAAAGTAGGTTTCCGGGCTCAGGTTAGCTGTGTGACTGTGGATAGGTTGTTTATCTTTTGAGGCTCAGCTGACTCACCTGTAAGAGAGGGTTGTTGTGAGGCCCAAGTGAGATAATGCACATCAAGTGCCCAGATGGAGCCTGGGGCCCCAGAGCTAAAGACACCTTGATTATTGTTGCTTCAGTAGCAGGGAAGGCAAGGCATGGATGTATGTCATTCAAAGTGGAAAAATGCATGTGAATCACTGGAATGAAGGATTACTAGTAGGATGGTTTATAACTACCCTTTTGTTTTTTGTATGCACTTTCTGAACATATTTTATTTTCTATTTCTTTATATTTGGCAAATATTAAATATCCCCAAAGACAATAATCTGCACATTCTTTCAACAAGTCCTATGAGCCAGGCATTGTGCTAGGGATACATAAGACAAGGTCCCTGTCCTCAGGGAGTTTTCTCAGTCCCATGGGGAAGCCCTTGCTTAACAGGGCAGTGTGGGTAGTTGCCCAATAAAGAAAAAAGTCAGAGTTACCACAGCATTTACTTGTGGTGAATGTATAGTTCTAGAAGAGCTTCCCAGAGACGCCTTGCTGCCCTCTTCCACTGGGTCTCTGGAGCACCTGACCCAGGCCTCTGCTGTGGTCTGAACCAGCTTGTATTGTCTGCCTCCTCTAGGACTGTCCCCAGGGTGGGGACCCGACTCTTCACAGCTGGCCAGATGAGCAGCTCAGTGGATGTTGGGTGAACAAATAATCATATATATGTAAGGATAACCCAACAAAAGAATCATTCCTTTCAACATCAAACCAAAAGGAAACTAGTGATACTTATTGAATGTATGTGGGGGAAAGATCGCTTTAGTGTTCATTTTCAGTCCACTGGCAACAATAAGGTAAAGAGACAGAAGTTTAGAAGACAGGAAAGGAAACTAAAACTGGCATGTGTTGTATATCTTCTGAAGGTTCTCAAATGGTTTCTTTCAGTCCAACCTAAATACAAGTGGTGGGGAGTGTGAGGTGGCCGTTAGTCACTCATGTAATAGGAAAATTCACCCTTTTTAGATGTACAGTTCTGTTTTGACACATGTATATAATCACAGAACTTAACCATCACCACAGTCAAGATATAGACTATTTCCATCACCTCAAAAGTTCCTTCTTATGCCTTTAAAATGAACTTCCTCCTCCTGTCCCCAACCCTGACAACCAGTGATCAGTTTTTCTTCCTGTGGTTTTGCATTTTTCAGAACACCATACAATTTGTAGCCTTTTGAGGCTGGCTTCTTTCATAATAGCATAGTGCTTTAGAGATTCATCCATGTTTTTGCATGGGTCAGTAGATCTTTTTTATTGCTGAATAGTATTCCACTGTGTGGATATACCACAATATGCTCACCAGTTGATGGACATTTGTGTTGTTTCCAGTTCTGGCTATTATGAAAAGTTGCTATATACTTTGTGGATGGGTTTTTGTGTATATTGCCTATATATTTTCACTTCTCTTGGGTAAGTTCCTAGAATTGAGATTGTTAGATCATGACAAGTAGATGTTTAAATTTAGAAGAAACTAACAACAGCTATTCCAAACTGGTTATGCCAGTTTGCATTCCCACCAACAGTGCATGAGAGGTCCACTTGCTCCACATCCTTATCAGCACTTGGAATTGTCTATTTTTCAATTTAGTTGCTCTGATGGATGTGGATACTCTCTCTCTCTCTCTTTTTTCTAATTTTTACACCACATTCCTCCCTTGGGGTAAATGTACATAAAATCCTATCTGACCAAACAAGGTAAAGAGGCAAGAGAATATTTAAGAGTGACTTTATATAATAAGCAAAAAATATATTTTGCTTCATAAGAAAACATAAAGCCAAGAATGAAAAAACGTGAAAGAAGAGGTGTTGGGAAGAGGGACGCAGGTGTGGGGGTCTCATAACCTTTCTAATATGATTCCTCTTTGTCATCCATCTAAGCAGGAAGCATGCCCTTTGGCCAAATTTTCTGATTAATCCATTTGGAAACATCCACTTCCTCTGGGCATGGGTTATGAAACTGATACCTTTTTGTTAACTTCTGTTTTCTAACCTACTTTCCTTTAAACCAGAAATGCTACCTCTCACAGAAAGATGGATAGGATGATAGTATTGCTAAAATAGCCCCATGTAAAATAATTACAGAGAATTGCACATTTAAAGGAAGACCTCACCCATGACCCAAAATTGTTAGTTCTTTAGAAAGTGATTTGACATGAAGAGTCTGAACCCTTCTGAGGAATTATGTATGACCTTTTCCTGGTCACTCCCCATTCACTTCATTGGCATACTCATTTTTCAGGATAATCCTGCAGTTTATAATCATGACCATTTAATTCAAGGCTCCAGTGAGACTACTATGACCTTTAAAAGAGGCTGCTTGAATCAGGATCTAGGTTCTAAACTTAGTTCTGAAATAGAGACTATTCACCCTGACTTCTGCATGAGAATTGAAAGGAAGGCATTTCTTCCACCTGTGTGTGGGATGCGCACTGGGAGGCTCTGTTCACCCAGGCTGCTTACAATACACCTCTGTGTAGTGAACAGAAGGAACAAAACACCCACAGCCTCCCCCGAGAGTCTCTACATCCTATATACTTTCCTCCACGGAGAAATTGCAGAACTGCCTATACCAATCACGTCTCTCTTTCCAAAGGCAAGGGAGAGCAAGGGGCCAGAGGGCTGGGAATTTTGAAGACTTCAGGTAGTCTGCTGAAAGGTTGGCAATGCTTACCTTTGACTTCTAGGCAATAAATCATGACTGCAAGGAAAAGGCTACTCCTGGTTTCAGCCACTCTCTGTATCCATATTCCCCAAGGTCCTGTATCCAGGGTAACCCCCCCCCCGAAAAAAATGGCAAATGAAAAACCTGCTGAAATTGAGTGTCCATGTTTGAGACCAGTCTCCAAGCATTTGGCTTAAAAAGTGATGGTGACACAATGGAGTGAGGTGAAGCTGTCAGGAAAACAGCCCCTCCTAATAGCTCATGCGTATTGAGCACTAGCTCTGTGCCGGCCACCAAATGCTCCACGTGTTCCTTTTTCACTAGTCCTCACACTGACCCTATAAGGTGGGTCCTATTATTGACTCAGTTTTACAGTGAAGAAAACTGAGGCTTCATGAGATGGTGATGCTAAGGGCCCACAGCTAGCAGATGGTAGAGTCAAGCTTTACACCCAGGTCATGTGACTCTGGAGTCTTCCTTCTTAACCCTATGTATTCTGCCTACAACTCCAACTCCATGGCAGCACAAATCCCCAGGTAGATGTCCCACACTGGGAAAATGGGAGGACACAGTGTTCCCTCGATTTTGAAATCTACTTCAAAAATCAATTCATTTGAACAAGTCATCTATTTCTTCATTCAACAATGATTTGTGAACATGTACATATGCTGGGGATACAACAGTAACAAGACACCTGTGGTTCCTGCCCTCACCCACCTTACCATTTTAAAGAGAGTTAGTTTGCAAAGAGAAAATTACAATGACGGAAGCGATGGCTTGATCAGAGGTGTGGAAGGGCAACGTCAAAGAGGAGGAAGAGGTGTCTAAATCTGACAGAGTGAGAAAAGATTTCACAGCGGAGGCATCTCAGGAGCCGTATCAAAGAATAAAGAGGACTCGCCAATGGATAGCGCGTGTGTGTGTTTGTACATGCACGTGCATTTGGAAAAGTGTGTTACACAGAGGGGAGAAGGAAGAAGCATTCTGGGTAGAGAGGACAGCTCAGCTCCCATATTCAAACTTGAGAGAGCACATGTTTGGTACTGCCTGGGACTCAGGGTTTAAGGTAAACAGCAGAAGAGGAAGATGAGACTACACTGGGTGGGCAGTGCCGGGTCTTGAAGGGCCTTGTCAGGAATTTGGGTTTTAACACGTGAGCAACGAAAAGTTAGAGGACTTTGAGCTGACACATGATGTTATCAGATGGGCATCGAATTCCAACTAGGTCAGTTATGGAAGGCAGGAGTAGAGAAAGGCAGAGAGGCTAGAAGGGGGCAGAGAGATAAAGTAAGAGGATGTGTTAGCATTTCAGAAGTATGGAGCGCAGCATGTACTGACCATGTGCATATACTAAGCATTAAATTATTAGTAGCTGCTTTTATGCTTCTGCAAGCCTGGCATTGTGCCAGACACTGAGCATACAGCAGTGAACTGGATAGTGAGAGGCCTGCCCTCATGAAATTTACGGTCTAGGGAAGAAAGACATGGAATGAGTCATTTCTCCAAAACAATTCCATCTTATTAAACAGCACTACTATCTTTCCCTGTTTATTAGGTTCAAAAGTGTAGGGCTCACTTTTGATTCCTCTATCACTCTTCCCCTATGTCTACTATAGTCAACATTTGCTAGCTCTATCCCCAAAATACATTTCAAATCTGGCCAGTTTTCACCATCTCCAAGGCTCCCACCTGGTTCAAGCCCCCACCTACCTTGCCTGGACTCCTGCAACAAGCTCCCTAACCGACCCCCTTACTTTCACTCTGCCCTTTACAGGCACGTTTTCAAGAAGAGCAGCAGGGATCTTATCAGACCTTGCTGGTACCCCTGCTTAAAATGCTACGATCAGATTAAAATTCACCCTTCAAGGCACTACATATTCTGGCACCTGCAACTTCACAACACACAACTATATGGAAATTCTTTCTGTGTCTTGAATGCACCAAGCTTGTTTCTGCTCAGGGACTTTGCATTGAGGTCTCAGCTGCTTAGGGGGCTCCTCCCCTAATCCTCCCATGTCTGGTTTCTTCTCACCCATCAGCTCTCTGCTCAGATGTCATCCGAGAGAGGGCTTCTCTGGCCACTCTACCTCATTATTCCCATCCCCCATCCTTCTATCCTGTTACCTTGTTTTATTTTCTTCATATTACTTTTCTCTCTCCTTCCTTCCTCCTTCCCTCCTTCCCTCCTTCCCTTCCTCTCTTTCTTTTTTAATCTCTGCATACAAGGGGCAGGGCCTTTTTTGGGGGGCTTCCATTTCCCATGTGCCTTGAATGACACTCAGTGCACACAGGAAATGCCCCATAAATCTTTACTGAAGTAATGACTGAGTGACTGAGTGAAGGAATTCTGATAAAGTGTGTGTGTGATCACAGAAGCTGTACTGCTAGGGCAATGTGGTGCCAGCTGCTCAACTATGTATTGGAAAAGACTCCCGTCTGTCTGAGTTTTAAATTCAGTCCTGCCTGATAGCAAGACGTTGGACTAGAATTTTTTCTCGGGATTCCTTCCAATCCGAGATTCTGGGATCTGTGCCCTTTACCATGTCCTGAAGTGCCCTCCTTTCACCTGGCTCTTAGCAATACACAGATTAAAGAGCTACTGCAGCCAAATGGTTGGCGAGATGGAGACATGGCCATCATTCTTAACAGAGCAATCCGTCGCTTTTTTAAAAGAGGCACCACCAAAATTTTATTCAGGCTATTTTGTAGCTGACAAATAAGAAAAACTCCCATTTGTAGCACACCTACTACGTTCCCTCCATCTTGCATGTCTCTTAGCTAATTTTTCCACCAGCTCTGCAGAGTAGGTATTATCCTTCTCCTCATCTTGCTTATAAGGAACCTGGGGCCCAGAGAAGCCTTCTGACTTGTCAAGGTCACAAAGCTGGTAAAGTTGGGTCAAACCCAGTCTGTCTGCGCTGGTTCCACAACAATCTAGAGGGTCAACTCCTTAAAGCAGGGGGTAGATAGTGTTGCTATCGACTTAGCTAATGCTAATTTAGGGAAACAATCCCAAGATAAAGCAATAGAAGATTCTGTAATTAGCCTGCTGGACAGCAGGGATGGTGAGTTTTGTCTGCAGCAGCTCAGAGCTCCTTAGCTTCTGGAGATTCAAGGGCACGACTGCAGGAGCCATGGAGAAAACTATTTTCAAAGACATGAAGGGTTTCTCTGGACTGTGCCAGTGACGGCGATATCCTCACAGTGACGGGAACATGACGGGGGACACGAACAAGGAAGAGAATGTAGGGAAACAAGTGCACCAGAAAGGGCCTGCACAGAGGACAGATGGGTGTGGGGCTGGGCAGGAAGAGAAAGGGAAAAGGAGACTTGGGAAAAGGATTTTGTAGCTGTGGCCCTTCTCCCAGAATGTTCTTCACGGTATCCCTGGCTGAGGTACCCTTTCATTCTACTAAGAATCTTTCATTGAGAAGGGAACTTAGCTGAGCAGGAGGGGAGACTTTCATGGGTAACTGCCACTGAAATCTCACCAAATCCTTAAGTGTCACCTCCTCAGAGAAGCCCTCTCCAACCTCTCAACTGACCTTCTCAGACACCCCCACCATCATTATTCTCTATTACTGTAGCCAAGTACTCTTCTCAGTAACATTGCTCAATGTGCAATTACATATTTATTAATTTTCATATTCATTGTCTGACTCCCCCCTGGGGCAAAGACTGTTTTACTCACCAATGTGTGTTCAGAACCTCAAACAGGGCTGGTGTGAGGCAGATGACACAACCATGCGTCTCAGTGCGTGGTGTCCAGGTGGCCGATTAGCGGGTGGTCTTGGTGCATGTAAATAAATTACAGTGTGCTCATCCTCAACATCTGCATAAAGATAAAATCAGATTGGAGTCGATGACAAGGATAGGTTCAGAGGGGAAATAACGACCACTCCCCAAGAGGCATCAGGGGAAGTCCTGTTCCTTTGCCTAGTGAGGTGAAGGGAATTCAGGGCTGTGTTTATGGAAATGAACCTAGATTTATCCCCAACTCTCTCTTCCCCGACACCAGGCCCGCGGGCACCAGCTGGGGACAGAACATGGCGGGGTAGGTCATGCTGGGGCTTGCCCCACTTTGTGCTGCCAGGAGGCTCCAGCTGGCTCCCGTCAGCCATATGCTGTGGCTGGCAAGTAAGAAGGAAGCAAGCTGCAGCAAGAGCAAAATCCCCAGCTACTGGGCTTGAAGTAGAGGCTAAGGGAAACCAGCTGGTACTAGGTTAGAGACAATAATTTGCCATCTTATAAGAAGTGTTGGGGGTGGGGTGGGCAGATTATTTCTTAACAGGTTAAAGAACCGGGCATGCATGGTGTTTTGGTTCTCCTTCAGCCTTGCTGCTGGTAGGGTTCTTGAGGAGTGGTTGACCCAGTTCTTTTAAGGGCCTCTTGAAATGTAGATAGGGACACAGTAGTGGAACAGACAGACGCCATTCCTACCCGTGGCCCACCCATTCTTCTTGATGCCATCCTTTGTTTATGCACTGTGAGACCTCTGACCAAGGTCACTGGGGAAGATAAATGGAGCCTGGAGACTCCTCACTTTGGCCTCAGCAAGACACACCACAGTTCAGGCTGGGCTTCTGTTTGGGATTTCTAAAGGGTATGAATCCGAGAAGGAAAACAAAGTTCTTTTTGTTCCCATGAGCCTTCATATCAGAGACATGTATGTCCTGGGTCTGCACACATAGAGATGCGGTCATTTTTTTCCCACTAATGTGAGGGCATTGGGTGGCCTTGGTTTGCTCTCACATTTCCTCCCTTTTATTTTCTAGAAAGAAAATGATGACAGTTTATTGATCACCTCCTAATTTCTGGGCACTGTACTAGGCATATTTTCCAAAGTTGTCTCATTTCATTTGTATTAAAACCATTTCAGGAGAGATGATTATTCCTTTTATATACATGAGAAGATGGAGATTTGGAAAAGTAGAATAAATTTACTGAGCCCTCTCAGCTAAGAGGCTGAGTCAGAATTTGAACCCAAGGTGTATGGCTCCTAACCTTGTGTGTTCTTCCTATCCAGGGCCCACAGAGAACAAGAATGCTGGAACAAATTACAGGGTGACTCGACTGTATTGCTTAACAGTATGAATGTAACTCCAAAGATTGTTTAGTGTGTCTGCTTTTACTGGGGAGAGGCAGAGGAGGGGAAGCAGGGCGGTGTGAAAAGATTTTTTTAGCTGGGATTCAATCTTCTCTGTCCCATTGAGACAGTCCAAGCCTCTCTAAATAGGCCACCTTGTTATTGCAGCATTGGAGAAAAGGTGATTTCAGTAGATACTAACCCCTGCTTGGACCAGAACTTCCATCCTGGGTAGCTGACAACTCTTACTGGATAAGAGCCACACTTTTTCAGCCCCGTCCAGGAATATTGGAAATAAAATCTCCATTAAAATGAAAGTTAGCCTGCATTGTTTGTCTCCCGCTCTAAACCAAGGGCAGCTTAGTAAGACAGAAACCACAAAGCAGTAACTTGTCTTAGTTGCCCCAACCTCTACCCAGCTGTTCCTTCTGTAGAAAATGAGCCTGAGAGTCTGCCCTCTGGGATGGAGCATGAGCTCTACCAGCCTTCATCAACCCAGCTCAAGGAAGTTTGCTGCTTCCTTATTTGAGATGTATTATTAAACTGTAATCATACTGTGAGTGGAGCCAGCCAAAGCAGTGGCTATTAATAGGTAGGTGAAGAAAGCTGATTCAGTAGGAAGCTGACTTAGGCTGGAGGGGAGAGCTTGGCCACCTTGGCCTGCAATCCTCAGCAAGAGGTCAGCGAGAGACACCTGAGCTCATTTCATTTCTGGGCTGGAGTTAGCACTATCTGGATTTCTCCACTTTGGAAATAGAAAACTGAAGCAGTCCCAGTCAAAGGAATACACAACTGTCTTTCCCAGGACCTCGGGAGACTCAAAGCCCTGAGTACAAATAGCTTAAATAGCTATGACCCAGCAGAGCAATGACTCCCCCCTTCACAATGTCATCAGTTATCAGGACTTGGAAAGGAGCACTGGGTCTCCATTTCTGTGGCCTCCCTCAACTAAGAAGCCAGTGCTGAGCTAGCCCTTAGCTGGCCAGAGCTCTCCTTGGCAGAGATGTCAGAGTAGGGAGATTCTATTTCTGGCTTCTTGATGAGGCTTGGGGAAGTGGGTGTTACAGAAAGGTGGAAGCAGAGAGGTGAAGGTCCACAGCGATGCAGGGCATAGTGCATAAGGGCCTGATATGTGGGAGAGAGTTTTCAGTAATTTCTATAAACGCATTGCATTTCTAGGGAGTTAATCTCCATCCATTTGGTAGATTCACCATCATCTGGCAGTGAGAAGCAGGATAGATTCCCAAACTGGCCAATGTTATGCTACAGGAAAAATAGAACTGCCCCTGGAAGCTGGGTTCCTAGTCTCCCTGCACACCAGGCACTGAGCACATGCCCTACATTTGCTGCTGCATCTAGTCCTCACCAATCCCCACAGGCGGGTTTCATTGCCTGTCTTCTCAGAAAAAGTGAGATGCGAAAAGGTGAAGTGACTTGGTTACACAGCTAGTAGGGGACAAAGCCAGGACTAAAACCCAGGTCTGTCTGAGGCCAGAGGAAAAGACGGGCCGCAGTGAGCTGCCTTTGTGCCTGGGCCTTGTCCCCATCCTCTGTTTCTCCTGTGGAGACCAGTTGTGCCTCTCTCTCCACTGTGGCTCCAGAACCCACACTGAAGTCAGGGTGACGAAGGTCAGTGTGTGGTCCGCTGGGAGGTGCGGAGAAGCTGGAGTGGTATGCTGTCATCCTCTCACCTCTCTTTCAGGTGGTTAGGCATGCTGAGGTATGTCTCCTCAAAGTGGAAGACTCATTTTGGTTCCTGGATCTCTGAAGACAGAGGTTCGGATGGAGATAGGATACAGGAGGTTTTATTCCCCCTTCCTTCCTAGAAATATTTATGAAGCACCTATTGGGGTCAGTTCTGGGAGGCCTGGGCACTTTCAGATGATAGAAGAATTTAATGACTCAGTTGAACTGATACTTTTCTCCACAGTTTTTCACATATCCTAGGAACTATCCACATGTGCACATCTCCGTCAGGTTACACAGGTGTCATAATCTACCTACTTACATGGATCTATAAAATAACCTTTTGCTGAAAAGAAAGAAGTGAATTTCCTTCTGCTGATTGTCATATGGGTCACTTCCTGAAACTGAAAGAGATCCTGAGACCCCAGACACCAGGTCCTAAGCTCTAGCACTTACATGCGGGAAGAGTTTCAGCCCCCAGCTGTTAGGGGACCCCAAATACGGAGGCGGTACCACACCAGGCTTATGGGGATCTGTTCACCATTATTATTTTTTTAATATAATTTATTTTATTATCATTAATTCACAATTACATGTGCAATATTACGATTATTAAACTACCCCTTCATCAGGTCCCCCCCACCAACCCCATTACAGTCACTGTCCATCAGCGTAGTGAGATGCTATAGAATCACTACTTGTCTTCTCTGAGTTGTACTGCCCTCCCCGTGCCCCCCCAACATTACATCTGCTAATCGTAATGCCCCTTTTTCCCTCTTATCCCTCCCTTCCCGCCCATTTTCCCCAGTCCCTTTCCCTTTGGTAACTATTAGTCCGTTCTTGGGTTCTGTGAGTCTGCTGCTGTTTTGTTCCTTCAGTATTTTTTCTTTGTTCTTATACTCCACATATGAGTGAAATCATTTGATACTTGTCTTTTTCGGCTTGGCTTATTTCACTGAGCATAATACCCTCTAGCTCCATCCATGTTGGTGCAAATGGTAGGATTTGTTTTCTTCTTATGGCTGAATAATATTCCATTGTGTATATGTACCACATCTTCTTTATCCATTCATCTACTGATGGACACTTAGGTTGCTTCCATTTCTTGGCTATTGTAAATAGTGCTGCAATAAACATAGGGGTGCATCTGTCCTTTTCAAATTGGGCTGCTGCATTCTTAGGGTAAATTCCTAGGAGTGGAATTCCTGGGTCAAATGGTATTTCTATTTTGAGTTTTTTGAGGAACCTCCATACTGCTTTCCACAATGGTTGAACTAATTTGCAGTCCCACCAGCAGTGTAGGAGGGTTCCCTTTTCTCCACATCCTCGCCAACATTTGTTGTTGTTTGTGTTTTGGATGTTGGCCATCCTCACTGGTGTGAGGTGATATCTCATTGTGGTTTTAATCTGCATTTCTCTGATGATTAGCGATGTGGAGCATCTTTTCATGTGCCTGTTGGCCATCTGAATTTCTTCTTTGGAGAAGTGTCTATTCATGTCCTCTGCCCATTTCTTAATTGGATTATTTGCTTTCTGTTTGTTAAGGTGCATGAGTTCTTTATATATTTTGGATGTCAACCCTTTATCAGATACGTTTTTTATGAATATATTCTCCCATACTGTAGGATGTCTTTTTGTTCTACTGATGGTGTCCTTTGCTGTACAGAAGCTTTTCAGCTTGATATAGTCCCACTTGTTCATTTTTGCTTTTGTTTCCCTTGCCCGGGGAGATATGTTCATGAAGAAGTTGCTCATGTTTATGTCCAAGAGATTTTTGCCTATGTTTTTCTAAGAGTTTTATGGTTTCATGACTTACATTCAAGTCTTTGATCCACCTTGAGTTTACCTTTGTGTATGGGGCTAGACAGTAGTCCAGTTTCATTCTCTTACATGTAGCTGTCCAGTTTTTCCAACACCAGCTGCTGGAAGAGGCTGTCATCTCCCCATTGTATATCCAAGGCACTTTTATCAAATATTAATTGACTGTATATGTTTGGGTTAATGTTTGGATTTTCTATTCTGTTCCACTGGTCTGTGGGTCTGTTTTTGTGCCAATACCAAATTGTCTTGATTACTGTGGCTTTGTAGTAGAGCTTGAAGTCAGGGAGTGTAATTCCCCCTGTTTTATTCCTCCTTCTCAGGATTGCTTTGGCTATTCGGGGTCTTTTGTGGTTCCATATGAATTTTAGAATTATTTGTTCAGTTCATTGAAGAAAGCTGTTGGTAGTTTGATAGGGATTGCATTGAATCTGTAGATTGCTTTAGGTAATATAGCCATTTTGACAATATTTATTCTTCCTAGCCAAGAGCATGGGATGCATTTCCATTTGTTAGTGTCCTCTTTAATTTCTCTTAGGAGTGTCTTGTAGTTTTCAGAGTACAGGTCTTTCACTTCCTTCGTTAGGTTTATTCCTAGGTATTTTATTCTTTTTGATGCAATTGTGAATGGAATTGTTTTTCTGATTTCTCTTTCTGTTAGTTCATCATTAGTGTATAGGAAAGCAACAGATTTCTGTGTGTTAATTTAGTATCCTGCAACTTTGCTGAATTCAGATATTAGTTCTAGTAGTTTTGGAATGGAATCTTTAGGGTTTTTTATGTACAGTATCATGTCATCTGCAAATAGTGACAATTTGACTTCTTCTTTACCAATCTGGATGCCTTGTATGTCTGTGTTTTGTCTGCTGTGGCTAGGACCTCCAGTACTATGTTGAATAACAGTGGAGAGAGTGGGCATCCCTGTCTTGTTCCCGATCTTAGACAAAAAGCTTTCAGCGTCTCGCCGTTGAGTATGATGTTAGCTGTGGGTTTGTCATACATAGCCTTTATGATGTTGAGGTACTTGCTATCTATACCCATTTTGTTGAGAGTTTTAACCAGGATTGGATGCTGAATTTTGTCAAATGCTTTTTCAGCATCTATGGAGATGATCATGTGGCTTTTGTTCTTCTTTTTGTTGATGTGGTGGATGATGTTGATGGATTTTCGAATGTTGTACCATCCTTGCATCCCTGGGATGAATCCCACTTGATCATGGTGTATGATCCTCTTGATGTATTTTTGAATTTGGTTTGCTAATATTTTGTTGAGTATTTTTGCATCTACGTTCATCAGGGATATTGGTCTGTAATTTTCTTTTTTGGTGAGGTCTTTGTCCGGTTTTGGTATTAGAGTGATGCTGGCTTCATAGAATGAGTTTGGAAGTATTCCCTCCTCTTCTATTTTTTGGAAAACTTTAAGGAGAATCGGTGTTATTTCTTCTCTATATGTCTGGTAGAATTCAGAGGTGAATCCATCAGGCCCCGGGGTTTTGTTCTTGGGTAGTTTTTTGATTACCAATTCGATTTCGTCACTGGTGATTGGTCTGTTTAGTTTTTCTGTTTCTTGCTTGGTCAGTCTTGGAAGGTTGTATTTTTCTAAGAAGTTGTCCATTTCTTCTATGTTTTCCAGCTTGTTAGCATATAGATTCTCATAATATTCTCTTATGATTCTTTGTATTTCTGTGGGGTCCGTCGTGATTTTTCCTTTCTCATTTCTGATTGTGTTTATGTGTGTAGATTCTCTTTTTCTCTTAATGAGTCTGGCTAGGGGTTTATCTATTTTGTTTATTTTTTCAAAGAACCAGCTCTTGGTTTCATTGATTTTTTCTATTGTTTTATTCTTCTCAATTTTATTTATTTCTTCTCTAATCTTTATTATGTCCCTCCTTCTGGTGACTTTGGGCCTCATTTGTTCTTCTTTTTCCAATTTCAGTAATTGTGTCTTTAGACTATTCATTTGGGAATGTTCTTCCTTCTTTAAATAGGCCTGGATTGCAATATACTTTCCTCTTAGAACTGCCTTTGCTGCGTCCCACAGAAGTTGTGGCTTTGTGCTGTTGTTGTCATTAGTCTCCATATAGTCTTTGATTTCTGTTTTGATTTGGTCGTTAACCCATTGATTAATTAGGAGAGTGTTGTTAAGTCTCCATGTATTTGTGAGCCTTTTTGATTTCTTTCTAAAATTTATTTCTAGTTTTATACCTTGGTGATCTGAGAAGTTGGTTGGTAGGATCTCAATATTTTTGAAATTACTGAGGTTCTTTTTGTGGCCTAGTATGTGGTCTATTCTGGAAAATGTTCCATGTGCACTTGAGAAGAATGTGTATCCTGTTGCTTTTGGGTGTAGAGTTCTGTAGATGTCTGTTAGGTCCATCTGTTCTAGTGTGTTGTTCAGTGCCTCTGTGTCTTTACTTATTTTCTGTCTGGTTGATCTGTCCTCTGGAGTGAGTGGTGTGTTGAAGTCTCCTAAGATGAATGCATTGCTGTCTATTTCCTCCTTTAATTCTGTTAGTATTTGTTCACATATGCTGGCGCTCCTGTGTTGGGTGCATATATATTTATAATGGTTATATCTTCTTGTTGGACTGACCCCTTTATCATTATGTAATGTCCTTCTTTATCTTTTGCTACTTTCTTCGTTTTGAAGTCTATTTTGTCTGATACAAGTACTGCAACACCTGCTTTTTTCTCTTTGTTGTTTGCATGAAATATCTTTTTCCATCCCTTCACTTTTAGTCTGTGTATATCTTTGGATTTGAGGTGAGTTTCTTGTAGGCAGCATATAGATGGGTCTTGCTTTTTTATCCATTCTGTTACTCTGTGTCTTTTGATTGGTGCATTCAGTCCATTTACATTTAGGGTGATTATTGATAGGTATGTACTTATTGCCATTGCTGGCTTTAGATTCGTGGTTACCAAGGGTTCAAGGGTTGCTTCTTTACTATCTAACAATCTAACTTAACTTCCTGTTAAGTTATTGTAAACGCAGTCTGATGTTTCTTTCTTTCTCTCCCTTCTTATTCCTCCTCCTCCATTCTTTCTATAATAGGTGTTTTATTCTTTGCCTTTAGTTAGTATTTGGATGGTCTGCTTTCTTTGCTATGATTTTTTTTCTCTGGTGACATCTTTTTAGCCTTAGGTGTGCTTCCATCTAGAGCAGTCCATTTAAGATATCCTGTAGTGGTGGTTTATGAGACGCAAATTCTCTCAACTTTCGTTTGTCTGGAAATTGTTTAATCCCTCCATCATATTTAAATGATAATCATGCTGGATACAATATTCTTGGTTCGAGGCCCTTCTGTTTCATAACGTTAAATACATCATGCCATTCTCTTCTAGGCTGTAAGGTTTCTGTTGAGAAGTCTGATGATAATCTGATGGGTTTTCCTTTGTAGGTGATCTTTTTTCTCTCTCTAGCTGCCTTTAGTACCCTGTCTTTATCTTTGATCTTTGCCATCTTAATTATTATGTGTCTTGGTGTTGTCTTCCTTGGGTCCCTTGTGTTGGGAGATCTATGAACTTTGGTGGACTGCGAGACTACTTCCTTCCCCAGCAAGGGAAAGTTTTCAGCAATTGTTTCTTCAAAGACACTTTCTATCCCTTTTTCTCTCTCTTCTTCCTCTGGTACTCCTATAATGCGAATATTGTTCCGTTTGGATTGGTCACACAGTTCTCTTAATATTCTTTCATTCCTAGAAATCCTTTTATCTCTCTCTGCCTCAGCTGCTCTGTACTCCTGTTCTCTGTTTTCTATTCCATTAACAGTCTCTTGCATCTCATCCATTCTGCTGTTAAGCCCGTCGATCGCTTGTCTGATTTCTGTATTGTCTTTCCTCAGTTCCCTCACTTCCTCCCTCAGCTCTTGCACATTTCTCTGTAGGTCCATCAGCATGGTTATGACTTTTATTCTGAATTCTTTTTCAGGGAGGCTGTGCATTTCCATCCCTTCAGACTCCCTCTCTGGGGTTGTCTGGTTGATTTTGGTCTGAACCATATTCCTCTGTCTTTTCATGGCTATATAATTGGTCACTGATAGTTGCCACGTATGTCAGCTGGGCTCTTTAAGACTTTAAAAAGAGAAGAAAAAAAAAGAGAAAAAAAAAGAAAAAAAAGAAAGAGAAGAAAAAACAAAAACAAAGCAAAAAACAAAACAAAACAAAAAACAAAAAAAATGCCCACCGGACGTAGATTCTGTGGGAATGCTCTAGGTGGCGCTATTGCCCCACTATTCCACAGCTGTGACTGTGCCGCTCCGCAGGGCCCTTTATCGCTCTGGCAGGGGTGGGAACGAATAGGAGGCTGTTGATCTCAGTGAGAAGTGTAAGTATGGCTACGCTTCCTCAGTCGCCAGCTAAGGC
Source organism: Smutsia gigantea (assembly GCA_032199065.1). Classification (NCBI taxonomy): domain Eukaryota; kingdom Metazoa; phylum Chordata; class Mammalia; order Pholidota; family Manidae; genus Smutsia; species Smutsia gigantea. The sequence continues at coordinate 108,029 of JAVSCE010004861.1, read as the reverse complement.
GTCTGAAACTCCCCAGGACTCCCAGCCTGCTGGGCTGAGTGTGCTGGGGCGATCCGGCTCCTCCGCTGGGCTCCTGTCTCTTTAAGACCGCTGAGGAAAGCGCGCACTTTTTTTTTCCTTCCCGGAGCCGGCTGCAAGCCCCCTGGCGCGTTCCCCGCTCAGATCCTGCCCCTCTGTCTCTCCAATCTCTGCTGCCCTGCGCGATGTGGGTCAGCGCTCTCCGTGCAGATCCCCGGGGCTGGCTACTTCGCGGGGTGTGCTTCCACTCCCTCCCGGCTCTGAATCCTCTCCTCCCGCCGGTGCGCTGGGGTGGGCGAGGGCTCGGGTCCCGCCGGGTCGCGGCTCCGTATCTTACCCGCCTCTTGGGGTGCCGAGTCCTCTCAGGTGTAGCTGCACGCTGTGCGCTTTCCTGTGTACTCTCGTCTCTCTTTTAGGAATAGATGTATTTGCTGTGTTTTCGTAGATAAATATAGTGTTTGGAGGAGATTTCTGCCGCCCTGCTCACACTGCCATCTTCCCGGAAGTCTTCCTGTTTACCATTATTAAGCCATCTTAAGCCCATTCTGAGAGGGACAGAGAGTAATCTCCAAGCCCTTGGCTAGTAGATAATCTGAGCTATTGTTTTTATGTATTACATATTCTGTTGGTCAATTCTTTATTCTTCCTTTTTTGAAAGGCAAAGAAATAGCCTAACAGGAGGTGGGAGCATCGCCTCCTCTTGCTGTAGGCAAAGTGAGTTAATCCCCCCTGCCACTGACCTAGGTGATTTGCAGGTCTGTGCTGTGGCCTGGCCTGGCCTCAGGGGAAGCCACTGCTCACCTGCTCTTGGTGTGCTACCCTGGGTGTGGGGAGGGCCACGGGGGTATGCTTCACCTGTATGTGGGATTGGTTCTCTTTTCCTCCAGGGGGGTGACCATTTTCAAATCTGTGGATGGGGAGGAAAATCTTCTCTTCCAAAAATAATCTTTTCTGCAGTGGCGTTTGAAGCTGGACCAAACTGCCAGTGCTATTTTTACCCAGCTTGCAGTTCAGGGTGTAAATAGCAACTCTGGCTGTTCTCTCCTGCAGCTGACAACAGAGCCAACCTCTCGAGGCAGAGGCATCCTGGCATTTTGCACAGAGAAAACAGAACAAAGGTTACCCTAGGGCTCAGGGGATGATGCCTTGGCCACCGGGTCAGTACACAAGCAGGGGTGGCATCTCCATGGTTCTGTTATCTTGGTCTCTGCTATAAACACCAGGCCCCATGCTAGCTGCTTGGCTGAGGCTGAGTTAAAAAAGCTTGATGTGGAATCATGAGGGAAAAGCAGGCCCATAAATCTCTGGCTTGAGCAGATCCAGGCTCCCACTGGCTGCCCTTCTTGCCTGCCCTCTCGCACTAGCAAGCACTCCCTCCAAGGTCGCCCTTGGAGGATCTCTTGTCCTAAATCCACCAGATTGGGAGCTTAAAATCCACTCAAGGCTGTCCAGATGACAGCGCATCTCTCAAAATTTATGCCTCCTGGTTCTCACGTGATTGGAGGGCCCAGAGTCTTCAGTTTTGGGGAGGGTCATTTAGAGGTCATGGTGAAAGGACTGGGTCTCTCCACCCTGCATGGGAGCCGAAGCTGTGAGAGACTAACCAAAGCCTTGGGTTGTGTCTCCAACTGGCTTCAGGTAAAGTAAGGTGGGAATTTCAGCTTCACAGAGAGTCCCTGATGCAGGCAATAAACCAGCAGAGACTGAGACGTGCCCATCACAGCTGGCAATTCCCTATTGCTTCTTTCTGGGGGACAACAGACTTCAGTGGTTTTTCCCTGAGGCCAAGTTTCCTAGCCAAATCCCTCCATGGGGTCTTTGGTCTGAAATTAGAAAGGCATTATGAGTCAGCAGGAAAATCGCTCTTCATCATGGATCACACAGCAATTCCTCCTGGAGCCTCCCCTTCCCTTTCTCTCGGTACCCAACAGTCAATCATCAGTCATTCCGAGAATTTCTCAAAATATCTACCACATACTCAGAGAGGGGCATTTAGGCAATTGGTTCAAGCTTCAGACTTATCTAGCAGATGATGTGTGGAGTAAGAAAAGGTTTGAAGGACAGGCAACCAGCTGCGTAATCCCCAGATCTGCTTTTTTGGCAGTGTTCTTTTCTGTGCAGTTCCTTGAAATTGATTCTGGGCAGCTGTTAACTGCAAACCTCACTGCCAATTATCAATAGCTGAAGTGGCATTGGAGAGCTTCTGATGCTAAAATCAGGGGCACGTAATAAATGAGAAAAAAGCTTTGCATTTGAGAAGAAAGAATGGGGACATATTGTCTCAATCCGCTGTGTCATGGGTTTCCATTGTTAGCTCGGGTTCTGTCCCAGGCTAGGCCAGGCAGGCCTCCTAAGAGGCCTCCAGCAAAAAGTCCACCCAGGAGCTGCACAGGGTGAGAGCAAAGCTTTGTCTTAGCAGGCAGACCAGAGGAGATCCATGCTGGGTTTAGGGCGTCCTGGTTCTCACTGTGCTCGGTCACGTTCAAGAGCCAATACCACAGTTTTCAATAAATCCTGTTGAATTTTAAACATACTGTTGCCTAATTTGGGGGTTACTATTATTCATTTGGTCTGGTAATTCGTTTTCCAACAAACTTCAAATTTACAAAACAATGGCTTTTTGGGAAGGACTCTTGAAGATTCTATGGTAAATGTTTACCTTAAAAAAAAATTAGTAACTGAAGCAGGAAAAAGTGCCCTGGTGAGTAAAACCAAAAGCATGTGCAGACAGTCCCGCTGCTAGACTGACCATTCATTTTGAAAAGTGCTCCGAGCCCCAGCCTTGACATTGGGGAAATTGGGAACGTGGCAACAGACTTCCTTTCTAGTATTTGCCTATATTTCCCGGAATCCAATTTGAAGTGCCGTTTTCCCTGCACCACCAAGGAGTTAAACTTTGGCTCTGCTTTCCTAGTGACTAATAGGCACCGTGTGGCTCTGAGATCATCGAGAAAGACACTGACAGTGGCAGCGTGGGAAGTGAGATTTCAGTGCTCTTGAAAGGCCTCTGATGGGCATGGTGAGAGAGCGCAAGAGCATTGCCCTCAGTGCCCCGGATTGTGCGATTTTTACCATCATTTCTTTGTCTTTTTCATGATTTTAAATGAAGATCTCTAACTCCTTTGGGAGCTCGATATTACTGTGGTGTGAGTTATTCCATAAAGAATATTTCAGACAGCGAACAAATGCCACCACTTTGAAAAACAACCCCCATTTTGATTAAAAACACAAGGCAGAATCACGTGATCGGACCGACTCTCACCTGAAATATGTTAGGGAGTCTTCTGACTTCCTCACGCGCAGTGTTCTTCCCTGTGAAAGGGGCCAGGTTAGTGTAACACTCCAGGCTTCTCTCCACCCCCCATTCTTCCCTAGGAAGTGGTTTAATCTGATGGGAGAGTCTGGGAGGAGAAACTGCCCGGTACCACCTTCTCCTCCTGTCTTCCTGAGTCCACAGTGCTTGCGCAGGGTGGCGAGGGGAGGCCTGTTCTGGCCCAGCCGCCTGCCGCTGAGAGGCACCTGTCTGTCTGAACACCGTACAGCAGCAGGTTGGGTATTGGGAAGCTCATTCGTCTGATGGTATAAGCCACATTCTCTAATATCAGCTTTATTAGTAATAAAGGTTTGGTCATCATCTCGCTTACTGCTATCCTCTAATTCAGTTCCAAACTCACAGAGAAGGGGGAGGCCGCTATTGTGGGGCCTCCTCAAAGACCCCAACATATTTACTAGTAGACTTCCTGGTGGTTAGAAAAAGCCTTGTATTGGGGTAGATCCTGGCTTCTAGATCCACTTCACTACTTTCTTATGGAACACCAGATTCCGAGTAGGCAGATGAGTGAAGTGGGGTTTACAGAAGATGTTCCTTCCAGCTGAAGTGCATCCACCCCAAACTTATTTATTGAAGGTCTATTATGTGCCAGGGGGACAGTGGTGATCATCCAGACACAGCTTTTGCTGTCACATAGTTTATAACCTACCTAGGGTTATCAATTAGAAAGTTTAATGTTCCAGCTGACATAAAACAACCTCAGCAGGCTTAAGCAATGAGGAGAGCATACTGGCTTCTGAGAGATACAGGCACAATTTGATCCAGGACTCAAACAGGGATCCATTTCTTGGCTCTGCTTCCCCTGGGTAGATTCGTTCTCTGTCACCATATGAGTCAACCCCTCCTCTCTCCTGGCAGCTTCAAGCTTTCCACTATGGCAGCAGGAATAAGACACATGCTTTACCAGCTGAGAAGAGTCCAAAACCCAACATTCCCTGCAAACTCCCAATGTCCACTCTGATTAGACCTGTTTAGGTCACAGGCCATCCCGAAAGTAATAATGGGGCTCAGTGTAAGGGGATTTGCTGATGGGCTTAAACCTAGGACAGGGGAAAGTTGGGCCCCTTCCACATGGCTCAGAAATTTGGGGACCTAGTAGGAAGAGAGAAGGGACAGCAGCCAATAACTGTCCATGATGGGGGAAAAGGCAATAAATAAAAAGATAATTCTGCTCTGAGGGAACAATCCAGCCTTCAAAAAACGCAGACATCCTGTTATCACCTGGTGAGTCAAACATAGGCCTGGGATTCCAGAGATTTGGGTTCCATATTCTGTGCAGGGCGTCTATATACAACAGGCCCTTAGGAAGTTTCTGGAAGTTAATAGACTTTGCTGCATGACTGGGCCCCTCGGGAACTGCCCTTGGGTTGGATTCTCCTGCTTTGTGATCCCTTTCTCTCTGTGGCAAGGAGGATACATGTGGCTGAGAGGGACACCAAAAGCATAGCTGAGGTGACAGCCGCAGAGCACCTGTCACTAACTAAACCCGAGCTACACTGGCTGGCGTTGGTTATTCTTTCAGACTTAAGGACATTCAGCCTGTGGTTTAAGGGCTAAACATTAACCATACTGGGGCAGATGAGCACTACAGGAGCTATGGGCCGTGAAGATACACAGACCTCCAGTGTTCTAAGTTTAAAAGAATTGTGTGAAGCAAGATATAACCCAAAGGAGTTGAAAATGGTCAGAAATGAAGTGAAACATGCAGTGCGGAGCGAGAGTGCTTCAGCTAAGTACCACAGCTCGTCCTCAAGAGGGTATGAGTGCTTGCTAAGCAAGCCAAAAGTAGCAGTGGGGCCTGAGCAATCCTATACTTCTGCGTTCAACAAGCGTGCTTCTATACAGGAAGCTATAGTGGACACATCACCAGTCACAAGGCTGCCACTTAAATCCCTTTTAGAATAAAGAATGATCTCCATTTTCTTATAATAGGTAAATTGTTATAAGAAACTAGATCATTATATGCAAAGCTAAAATGAACTAAAGATTTACAATTATACCAGAAATAGAAGGTAAAACTAGTTTCATTTTGCGGCAGAAGTTGGAGGAGTGGGTCATGCCTGGATCTGAATGAATCTTGCATTAAGGCATAAATAGATATATAGGGTTAAGTTGAAAGACTGCAATTCAATTACACAGCCTTTTTTTTTTGGTCTCCCAAATAAATGTGACTCAGTCCTCTGAACACCTTACAGTAGCAGTTTATTTGCACCTGCCTTACTGCTCTTGTTATTTTAACTCCTATCACAGCCAATTATTTATTCACTCAGTTATTCGGTCAGTCACTCAATGAACATTTCTGGCAAGTTTGGGGATATGCCCCAAGTACTCTGTCAAAGGCCGATACAAACCAGAGTGAGCTATGGCCCCTACATTGTGGGAGTTCAGTCCAGCGGGGGAGGAGGCACATAAAAGATAATTATAATACAGCATGAGAGGTGCTATAATTGATGCGTGCACTGAGTGCTTGTAGGTGCAGCCGTCACCAGGGATGTGACATTTGAGTGGCTCTTGAAGGTAACAGGAGTTTTCTAGGCTGAAATTTCTAAGTATCTGGAAAATCCCCGAAGGAGGAGCTAGCATGTGTGGAAGGGGTAAGGAGTTTGGTATGGGGGGATCTTAAGGTATGCAGGGAGAGTGTCAGAAGAGGAGGCTGAAAAGATAAGTGGGGTAAAAGGTAAGTCACACAGAGCCTTGTCGATCTTGCTATGGACTTTGGACTTTATTTTATAGATAAAAGGGATTTGCTGAAGGACTTTAAGGAAAGGAGGGACAGTACTAGGTTTGGGCTTTAGAAAGACATTCTGGCAGCAGTCTGAAGGTTCAGCATGGCAGGGTGGGGATCGGAGGCAAAGAAATCAACAGGAAGGTTATTTCAATAATCTAGGTGAGAAGTGACAAGGTCTTGGTGGTTGAAAATGAGGGAACAGAGTGCGTTCAAGGAAGAACTGAGACACTGAATCAACAAGATGATAATTGCTTGATGGGAGATGATGAGGGAAAGGAAGAATGGCTTAGAAGTCACTAGCCTGCACAGCTAAGAAATGAAGGATCCATTAACCATGGTAGGTAACAGAAGAACAGGTTTGGGAGGAAAGAAAATGACCTACTAGGGAGGGATAAGGGGGGAAAAAGGGGCATTACTATTAGCACACATAATGTGGGGGGTGGGCACAGGGAAGGCAGTACAACACAGAGAAGACAAGTAGTGATTCTATAGCATCTTACTACGCTGATGGACAGTGACTGTAATGGGGTATGTGGTGGGGACTTGATAATGGGGGGAGTCTAGTAACCAAAATGTTGCTCATGTAACTGTACATTAATGATACCAAAAGAAAAAAAAGGAAAAAGAAAATGACATACTGCAGTTTAATACCCACATGACATTCAGGTGGGAAAGCCCCACTGGCTATTAGAAACATCTGTCTGGAGTTGATGAGAGAGAGATGGGGACTAAAGATTGACCAGGGGTTAGGTAGACGCTGATGCCATGGAATTAAGTGGCACAAACCAGGCCACTAAAGGGTAAAGCTTTTGATGACATGAATTTGATAATCCCTACAGCCCCTGGCACAGTACTTTGGATAAAGCAGCCAGTACCTAAGTAAAAATCTACAGAAACACATATAGATATACTAATTTGGAGCTTGCTAGTCATCTCAGATTTGGAGTCCCTGAAATTTTAAATACATACCATAGGGTCAAATTTTCAATAAGAAGAGTACAACTAGCATACTAGTATTCAAAGAGATTCTAGCCTTCCACTAAATTCCATTAAAAAATTACTGTTATCACTTTGTATATTTCTTTGGTCCTCCAGAGAAGATACGATAAAATGCAGAAGCTGGGGAAATACAATTTATCAGAATAGGGCAGGTCAGTAGCAGTTGCTGAAACGTAGAAATTGGGGTCAATATGTTTGGCCTTTAGTAAAGTCATTCTGAGGGCAACTTCATGGTGTTTTAGGAACTACGTAAGGTCTTCTTCAAATGTCATACACTGTTACAGTTCTCTTGCATTTGCCCATTCGCCCAACAAACATTGGTTGAGCACTTCATATATTCTAGACATTGTGTTAGGGACAAAACACATCTTCCCATCCCTCCAAGAGCTCACAGTCCAGTTGTGAACATAGACAAGGAATACAATTAAAATATACTGTGAAGTGCTTTGATACAGGTAAGCACTGTGTGCAACTGGAGGCAGAGAAGGTCAGCCCAACACAGAGAGGAGGAAATGAGGACAGCAACATGGGTGGAGACGTTTTTTCAGAAGATACCATGAGCCAGGTGACACAGTGAGGGGATGAGATTCCAGATCAAAGGGAAATTAACTGTAAAGGCAAGGGAGAATAAGTTCACTGTGGCTCAGCATGGAGAGGAACAGCAAGAGATGAGCTGGGAGAGGTGGACAGGGGCCTTATCAGGCCCTTGTAAGCCTTCCATGGTGTCTGAACTTTCAGCCTGAATGCCACAGAGAGGCACTGGAGGATTCTTATAGAGGACTTCATAGGGAAGACTTTGGCTTTTGATTTTTTTCTTTGTTCTTATTCTCCCTTCTGTTTCTCTCTGTCTCTCTGTTTTGACTGCTCACCTTCTCTCCTTCTTTCCTGTAAATATTGGAAATTGCAGCTGATCTGGTCTATACCTCAAGGGCAAGGGATTTATTTATGCTTTGTCCATATTTGGGTTGGAGAAAAAGGAGTTGCAGATCCCTGAGACCTGACTTTTGATGGCAGAAAGAAGCAAATAAGATGATCCCAGAAATAATTCATATCACCCAGAGACTCTCCTTCTACTCAAATCTGCAGATGCTTGTGTTCACATTTAAACCAAGGGGCTGTTACCTCCAAGGTGTGGACAGGTATCTTAACTGCAGAGAGGTCTACACTCTTGCTCCTTCAAATGGGGTCTCTGGACCTGCAGAATCAGCATTGCCTGGAAGCTGGTTAGACAAACAGAATCTCAAGTTCCTCCCCAAACTTACTGAATCAGAATCTGAATTTTTAACAAGATGCCTGGGTAATTCCAATGCACATTCGAGTTTGAGAAGCCGTGGTCTACAAGATAGGAAAACTGCTTAGCTGGTAAACCATATGTCACCATGCTGTGATTCATGCTGTGATGCATGGTTGATTGATATGTGATCAGCTTTGTCAGCCTCTGTGATTCAGAATTCATGTCTAAAAGTAAACTCCATCAGGGGTTGAACTATTTTTACTATACTGAGCATTTCCAAGAAATCTTGGAGCCAATGATGTTGAGATCCCTTTAAATAAAGGGCTTTCTCTCTGACTGATGGGTGAAAGATACATTTTTTCCTATTGTGGCAAAATATAAAGTTACCATTTTAACCATTTTAAAGTACACAGTTGAGTGGCAACAAATACATTCACCATCACTGTGCAGCCATCACCACCATCCATCTCCAAAACTTGATTCATCTTTCTAAACTGGAACTCTGCACCCATTAAACACTAACTTCCACTCTCCCCTCTTCCCCAGAACCTGACAACCACCATTCTACTTTCTGTCTCTATGCACTTGACTACTCCAGATAGCTCACATAAGTGGAATCATACAGTATTTGTCCTTTTGTGAGTAGCTGATTTCATTTAGCATAATGTCTTCAAGGTTCATTTATATTGTAGCTTATATCAGAATGCCCTTCCTTTTTAAGGATGAATGATATTTCATTGTGTATATATACCACATTTTGTTTACCAGTCATGTCAGTGGACCCTTGGGTTGCTTTTATGTTTTAGTTGTTGTGAATAATGCTGCGACGAACATGGGTATAGATTCATTCTTATAACCAGCATTCATGCCAGGCAAGTAGCTCCCCCTCCTAGCTTATCCACATTATTTCCTAGAGATGTTCCACAATAAACATTATAAACTTCATAGGCAAAGGATGTTCTTTAACATGTCAAGTCTCTAATTAACTCCTCTTTAAGAGAAGGGAATTTGCTGTTGCTGGGAGTGAAATGTCTGTTCCATTTATAGTCTCTGGGAGCAATGGTCTCCTGAATATAAACAGAGCCAAAGTCAAGACATTAATTTGTGGAGCTCAGGCATTGATTTGGTGACACCATTCTCTTCCCCTGATGCTATTCCTATCAACCCGAATTATCTCTGTGAATATGAGAACAGTTTTTCCGGGTGACCCAGGCAGCTGGTGACAAGCTGCTTGCTGATAGGGTCCAATGAAGATGAGCAGTCACTGCTCCTGGACAATCCAGGCCTTTCCTGCCATAGTGTTGCTGGGCAAAAGAATTTGAGGCCAGGAAGTCAAGGCGCAGACACTTACCTGGACAAACTGGAAGCTCCACCACAGGACTCAGAGGAGGGGAAGAGCCCCTGAACTTATGGTGGAACTATTCTAAAAAATTATGTAAAAGGTAGTATCTCCTCAAAATGATCATTATTTTTCTTCCTTGTGGAGTCTCCAGGGTCCTTGTGCAGCTTCCGGAGGCTGGGGACAGGCCCTCCTTATGTGCTTTCCCTCAGGCATCCAGCGGGGGCGCTCTTGCACTCTCCATTTCACACCCACCATTTCATCAGGGGACAACTCTGGATTATCAGGTACGAATGTGAAGGCAAGAGGGTTACAATTACACCATCTCATTTGGAAAATAAACACTGAAACTCTGGGCTTCATCTTCCATGTAATCACTTTTGCTTTGCAAAACAAATCTAGACGTAAAGACAGGGGAAACATGCAAGTTCCTGATTTTCATGTTCATTCCTGGCCCTAAGGATGATTAACTTTATCTAGAAACTGAAAACATTCAGGCTAGTCATTTATGAGACCTGCTTAAGAGCGTTACGGAGAAGACTTGTACTATGTTAGAAGTCTAGCAGTTTAGGAGAGTGCACATGTAAGGAATTTCCTTTTGCCAGGTTATGAAAGAACTGGAGATCACAGCCAATGGCACAAGGAAGGACTGGGTGGGGATCTGCCTGTTTGACTCCAAAGGAAAAAAGTTTGCATACTGGTGAGCACATTTGAAGAATTCCCATGAGAACCATTAGCTAAACCAAAGTATATAACATGGTTATACGCATAAGTAGCCACAGCAACATATGATGTCCTGGAAGGATCCAGTGAAAGTCTAGGCACACGCATAAGATAAAAAATCTGTAGGCCACTGCTAGAATGCATAGTTTACCACTTCCCAAGTTTATCCTGATCTGTGCGTCTGAAATGCACTTCACTGTCCTTTCCCTTTCCATTAATATGTGCTTATGAAAATCTTACCATTTATGGGAAGACTGCCCAGAATGACTGTTCTTAACTATAATCATCTTTTTGCACCCTTTCAAAATGTGTGTTCTTGTATGTCCTAGGGCAGCCTACAAGGCATTAATGGCATATTTCTCAGTGGTCATTTTTGTGATGTTTTTTGCATGTGTGGTTTATGCTTCTAAACCAGTCTGTAAGCTCCTTGAGGTAGGGACTACTTTGGGGAAGGGGGTATTGTTTGTTTATTGTTGGTTTTGGTCTTTTCTCTAGGGTGTCCCAAGGCAGTGCTCCTCAAACTTTAATGTGCATGAGAATCAACAGGGGATCTTGTTAAATGGAGATGATGGTTCAGCAGGAATGGGTTGGGCCCAAGATTCTGCATTTCTAACGAGCTCCTATGTATTGGTGCTGGTTGGAAGACCACAATTCACTAGCAAGTTCCTATAACACCCAGTATGGTGCTCCAACATAAACAGGTAAGACTTTAGAGTGGTAGTAGTTCCCAGGAAAATTCCTCTTCTGAGGCCTGACTCCTTTAAGCAAACGCTACCTCCCAGAAAGGCCTTTTCCCTTTGATCACTAGACTGTCCTCTAAACAAACTGAAGCCTGAGGGCATGATTTTGTTATAGTGCAGGTGTGTAAATTGGTGTTTAAATTCTAGGAATACGAATTTTTACTAATGTAATTTGAGAGGATTGGTGAGCTATTTGTTGCACGTGACCCAACTTTGTCATGCTAGGCCACTCTTGATAAGAGGCTCAGTCATACTAGCTGGTCCCATGACAGGGAGCACATGCTACCCTGCATAGAGTGCTGAGAGCTGCTAACTCCCCATCTGGCCTAGGGGCCCTAACTTTTCTCCCAGGTGGGTTAGGTAGGTGGAACAGAAATAAAGCTTCTTTTGTTTACCTATGTCCATTAAGCCTGTGTAAAGTCCTACTCTGTTGGAGGCAAAAAACCACCTCTTAGTTTCACCTTTGAAACTATGAAAATTCTAACTATACTAAGCAGACTTGAATAAATACTTTTTAACCAGGGTAATCAGACTAGAAGGATAAGCTGTCACTTGTCAGTGAAACTACAAAGATGTCAACAGGAGGACAAATCAGGCCCCTCAGGACTTTGGTTTATTTGTCTATAAAATCAAGGCATTAGACTGGAAGATTCTTACCAGCCTCAATAGTCTGTGACTCTGATGAGCATATCAGGGAAAGGCACAGAAGGGAACAAGAATTCCACACCTCACTACTTGACAGCACATTGCTCCTGGGAACCTCTCAGCCGCTCACAGGCCTCAGCACAAACACTTGCCCTGATAAGGTAGTAAGTTACCCGTCCTGGACAATTTGGTGCCTCACATGTGCCAGCCTGTAGTAAAAGGACCTGAAAAGATATGCCCTGTGCTGCCACCTAATGGCTTCTATTCTATCAAGGCAACTTTCAGCACCGTTTGGATATTACAGAACCTTTAGGCCCTTTATATGTAAACCACCAGCAATAGAATTTAACAGGAAGAATAAAATAGGGTAATTCCAGGTGCTACCTCATTAAGGGAATCGGGGACTATGACTGTAAGAACTATACGACTTTTTTAAACGTAATTTCCTCCTTATTGTTATTTCCTGTCTATTTCCACATAGTGATTAACGGTAAAATTCCAAAAACAAAAAGGGCTGAGCTGTTTGTTTTTAAGGGCAGCAAGGAAGCAGGGAGCTTGGAAGACAACACTCCAGCGTTTGAGGTAAACAAGTCCAGGAGATGGAGTGGGTGGAGGAAGATGAATAGCTGAAGGGAAAGCAGGCTGAGTCCTTAGGATTGTTTGAAAAAGGAAAGAGGGGGTGGGAGAATGAAGTTGTGCTCTAGTTGGAGTAAAGGTAATGGTCTTAATAGCATTGTCATTCTTTCCTGTTTTGTCTTCAGAAGTACCAGGAAAGTAGGTACTTTAGAAGCCAGGAAAATGAAGCAAAGGTACAGCTGTTGACTAGTGTTGTAGTTCAGGGGCCTTTATAGCAGATGATACACTGTTAGAGTAAGGATACAATGTCTACAGAAGGGCCAGGCAGATAGGCATGGTAAGGGGCAGCCAGCAGTAAGACTGTAGGGAGTGGTGGGGACTGTGGTAAACTGGAGAGCACTTACCCCATCTAATGTGGCAACAGCTACTCATCCCCAGGCAGTATGGCCCTAACCAGATTGTGTACCCACATTGCCTGGTCTTTTAAATTTTCAAGAGCAGCTGGAAATATGGATTATTATGTGAAGTCTCTTTATTTTTAAATGTTGGCAGCTAAAGCTAGCTTAAAAACAAATAACTTTGTGTGGGCCAAATAAAACACGTCAATGAGACATATTTAGCCGAAAGGCCAAATCTTTGAAAACTTGGATCAGGAGCAATTTACATTCTAGAATATCAAAGCACTAACATAATCCTTGTGAGTCAACAATAGCAAGCCTCAATTAAATAAGAAAATGTCAAATTAATTGGGGAAGTATGAAATGTTTTGTATTTAGATTTGTTGATTTGTTAATTTTCATACCCAGCTGGAAAGCCTTAAATCAATAAGTCAAGAAGCATTTATTGAGCACCTAATATGTGCTAAATAATGATAAATAAAACTGTTTCTAGAAAGGGCCAGATAGTAATTATTTTGGGGTTTGAGGGCCACACAGTCTCCATTACAACTACTCAGCTCTTCCAGTTGTGTTGCAAAGCAGCCTTAGATAATATAAACAAACGGGTATGTCCGTGTTCCTGTAAAATTTTATTTACAATAGGCAGTGGTACAGATTTGGCCCATGGGATATAATTTGCCAATCCCTGAGCTTTTTTCTTTCTAAGAGAGCTTGCAGCCTAATGCAGCAGTTTTCCTTAAGGACACCTACATGTTTATGCTTTGCCTATTAAGGCAAGGAATTAGGGTGATATCAATGTCATTTTTAACTTATATTTACAAGTAGGATATTTAAAATAGCTCTCTATTTATCTTTAATCATTTATCTCTAGTATCATTATCTATTATATCATAATACAAACTACCATAACTATCCTGTAAACATAAGTTACTATAGACATTGGAAATAATGCTGGTCTGAAGTTACTACTGAAGTTAGTTTGGCAAGGCTGTCTGAATATGAATTTAATTTAGGATAATTTTTCACAAAGAGAACTATTTACACTGGAGAACATTGACTGAGCTAGTTATCTCAATGGAGTGTTTCAGTTCCTGTTTTAATTGGGTTTGAAACAGAGTTGTCCTCTGAGTCCTAGGACTTAACTACTTGGAACTTTCAAAAATATAAAGAGAACAAATGAAGCAATATAACATTTTCATCTTTATATTCTCAGTGAAGTAAGAGTGCATAGAAGATGCTAAAAAATTTTGTTTTCCTTATGAATGGAAGGCATACAGACTTGGGCCATGTTAACTTCTTGAGATGTCACTTTTATAAAATATCAACTAAAGATGCCTAGCTATTTACATGGCTGTAGATACTGTGTATTGGGGTACTGAAAGCTATTTGTAGTCCTCTTCTCCTTTGCTTTTTTTTACTATAGACTCCCACGCAGGTAAGGGGACCATGTTCCAATTCTGGACAAGATGTAAACAAGTATCTGCTTGGGGCTTCTGAGAACATTTCCCAATAAAGACTGATGCAGTTTGGTTCCTTATCCCTTCCCTCTTCTTCCTGACCTAGAACACAGTTGTAACACCTTAGAAGTTCAGTAGCCATCTTCTAACCAGGAGTACAAGAGTGACACACCAAGATGGTGGAGTGGAAAGAAAGAGGAAGGCTTGATGATGTCACCAAGCAGCTCCATTAGCACTGAACTGACCACCTTAGGGTTTCATATTACATGAGAGAAAATATAATCCTCATGGGGTAAAGCCTTTATTGCCTGGCTTTCTATTATTTGCAACCCAACGCAATTCTATCTATTTGGGGCTATTCAGAGTTTCCCTCTATTCTCACACTCCAACAACATTGCCTAGGAAATGAAGTTTCTGACTCCAGTGCAGTTGTATTTCCATCTCTTCCTGTTGGGTTAAAGACATTTACTATCTTGTTACAAACTCAAATCATATATAAAGATCAAAAGTCACTGGTTTTCTTGGGAAGAAGTCCTATTCCAATATATCAATATCAGATTCAAAGAAAATGTTCTATAATATAGCTTCTAAGAAAACAAAAAGTATTGTCAATAAATTCTTTCTAAACTTGCTTTAGGTGGCAAACATTTTATGCCAACAAACTATACAAGAAATATTCAAAATATATGAATATAGCCTTCATTTTAGAGTTTTATTGTCCCCCAAACCATCATATTTTGTGACATATACATTAGGTTATTATACAGACTTTTCAAATCTTGGATTTTAAGAGCTCCCAGTTGCCAAATGTCAGACAGTTTGAGCATCAAAAAAAAATTAATTATGGTAATGGTAATGACATATTACATGAAATGTAAAAAATCTGTGAGTTCACAGTGACTCAGAAGCATGCCAGCTAGTAAACACAGGCAAATTATAGAATTAGAGTTTGCAACTGCCAACATGATAATTGCTTCAGGGCACAATCGTTAATGGATGCTGAAGCCCTTGAATGAAAGGATATTGGGGAACAAGATCATCACATGGATTCGAAGTAGCACCACGGAGATCAATTATTAATTCCAAAGGAAAAATTTATCTTTATCATGGAGAGATCTGGTAGATGCCATCTTACCCAAGTGATCAAACTTGGCATCACCAGTAGTAAAACAATGGGTGGCTTTCTGCTTTTATGTACTAAAAGATACACAACACTCCCTATGCAGAATTCTTGCTGGAATGTTTAACGTGAATCTCAACATAAGGAAATAAGTACATCTAGAATTTGGAAAAACCTGCAGACAACTTGGAGTCTTAAAAAAGTTCAGTGTCATGGAAAACACTGGAAGTTGGAGATTTTTCTAGACTAAGAGAGTAAGGTGATAACAACCAAGGCAATGTGTAAATCCTGATTAGATTCCATGTTGAGAGGGGAAGCCTGTTATAAAAGACATTTTTAAAGACCACTGGAGAAATTTGAATATAGATAGTATATTAAATTGTATTATTGAATTAATGTTAATTTTCTTAGTGGTATTGTGGTTATTTAGTAGAATGTCCTTTTTCTAGGAGATCCACATTGAGACATTTAGGGGTGAAGTGTCATGATGGCTGCATCCTACTTTTTGAAAACAGTGGTGTGTGTGTGTGTGTGTGTGTGTGTAGAGACAAATGAGGCAAAATGTTACTACTTAATAAATCTATGTAAAGGATTTAGAATGTTTATTGAACTATTCTTTCAACTTGTTTGGAGGTTTAAAACTTCAAAAAGGAGAGAAAAAGTCTTGTATTTCATTCTATGCCTTGAATTTTTAAGAGTATTATTGTGACCAATTTTCATAGTCATCTGGTTGATATTAAGATGTGCTAGCTGGACATCCTGATGCAAAGTTTAGGTATCCCATGAGGATTATTTGGCAAGAAAATTTTGAGTTCCTACTACAGGACAGACACTATTTTAGGCAACTCAGTTACTTAAATGAACAAAACAGTGATGTCTGGTCTCAAGGAACTTATATTCCAGTGGGGCAGAGAGACAGAAGCCATAAACATAATAAGTAGTAAATTGTGCAGTGCTATGGAAAAAATAGCATGGGGGTTGGGCCGCAAGTTGGGGAATATTAAAGTGGAGGCTTAGATAAGTAAATGAAAGGAGCACAAGGGGATATTGAGATAATGTCCAAGTTTTCTACATTGTTCTAGGATATGCTGACTTAGTATCATCCTGAAGAATACCTCACCTCTTTATCACACAAAGCCATTTCAGCTGTATCACAGGCCGACTAGGCTGATTCCCAGCTAGTCCTGGTTTACTCAGGGCGAAGGGATTTCCTGAGACAAGAGGTGTTCAATGCTAGAATCAGGACAGTCCTGGCAAGCTAGAATACTGCTACTTAACAACTGTGTGACCTTGAGTAAATAATTTAGCTTCCCATAGTCTTGATTTGTAAATATATGAAAAGGAGATTATATACATGCTACAATACGGATGAACCCTGAAAACATTATGCCAAGTGAAAGAAGCCAGACACAAAAGCCACATATTGTATGATTCCATTTGTATGAAATATCTAGAATAGGCAAATCCACAGAGACAGAAAGCACATTAGTGAATGCCAGGGGCTGGAGGGAGGGGGAAATGGGGAGTGATTGTTAAAGAATATGAAATTTCTTTTTGGGGTGTTGAAAGTGTTCTAGAATTAGGTAACAGTGGTTGTACAGCTTTGTGAATATAATAAAAAACACAGAAATGTAAACAGAATTACATTTCAATAAAGCTGTTATTTAAAAAATTCAGTGACTCAGAGTTACCATAAACACAGCAAATTTCGCTCCCAGCAATGGGCTAATCCACAGAGACAGAAAGCTCATTAGTAGTTGCCTATGGCTGAGAGGGGGAGAGGAAAATAGGGAGTGACCGCTCATGGGAATGGGGCTTCTTTTCGGGGTGATGAAATGGTTCCAAAATTGTGGTGATGGTTGCAGCACTCTATCAATATACTAAAAACTATCGAACTGTACACTTTCCTGTGTGAATCCAATTGTATGGTATGTGAATTATATCTCAATAAAGCTATTAAACAGGCAATAGAGTAAAAATATTTTAGGAAAAGAAAAGGGAGATAATAACAACATCTGTGTGAGGTCTGCCTGAGTCTTTGCTCCCATAACACCTCATGCATCCCTTCCCCCTCCACACTGTTTATCATACCAAGTCATTATTGTGCATGCGTTTGTCTTGCCCACTGAGCTGAGAGCCCCTTTGACACAGAAACTTTCTAATTCACCCAGGGCCAGCAACCTGTGCAGTCAGGACTCAGAAGGGTCGCATAGTTGGTTTAATGCTCTGCTATCACTGTCTCGAAATTCTTAATTTTTGAACAAGGTGCAGGTGCCCCTCATTTTCATTTTGCCCAGGGCCCTGCAACTTTGCAGCTGTCCTGTATCCACTTTTGTAACCCAGCACTTAGCATGGTACTGATGCTCAGTGGGTGTTCAATGAGGTTTGATTTAATTAAACCTCAAGACTTCCTGCAGAATAGTGCATTGACCTTCAGCACAGATTTACCCAAAGCCTCCTAAGTGCCAGAACTGTGTGAGCAGCTGGGGATACAGTGGGGAGCCAAAGCACGCAGCTGAGGCTCTCTTCCCCCTTTATGGCTCAGAAGGAGGCTGCTCACGCAGGCAGACATGCTCACCTAAGCACTTGTCTCAAACAGCAATGACAGCATTTGACTCATTTGTGATTGCAGTTAGAGAAAAACACATCACCTTGGGATCCTGATTTTGGGAGTTCTGCTTTGTTACAGGAAATAGAAGGCTCTGACAAATGAGGATGGGACTTGAGTTCTTTTCCACAGTGTGGATAAAAAGTCGACTCTGCCTTTTTCAGTATGCTTGTGGTCTATCACATTGACATCTATTATTAAAGAGATCCATCAGCACCTTTTAATTCAATTCAGTTTCATGCAAACAGTGTGCTAAGCACTGCTGATAGGACGACTGTAGCTGGATCTTTCTAAGCTTGTCACACGAGCTTTTGGGGCAAAAATTATGGTGGGCTACAACTGCATGGGGAGTCAGCAGAGAGCCGTAGTCAAAACTCTGAAATTCCTGATAGACCTGTCTTCCACTTGCTGCATGTTTTTTTACTATGGTGGGTCCAGGGGCAATTCCTTAATCTCTCTAAACTTAAGTTTTTTAATCAGTTAATATAGTGCTGGTGTTAAAAGGCTGTTATAAAGGCATGCATACCTTTTGGCACAGTGTCTGGCACTCAGCAAGAAAGCCACAGTAAAAACAAAACCTAAAACATCCTGTAAAAACTGTGCTGTTTTGCATCTTAATGACTAAACAGTACTGTTCCTGACACACAGCCACACATCCTAAAATACCTCTGCCTGCAACTTCCATTTTTCCAGCTAGAGGTGAAGGCCAACAATTCCAGCCAATATCACCTAATGCTTTGAAGTTGTGAGGTCCTCTACTTCGGCCTTGGTGGTGACCCCCACATCTGGTCCCCACACCCCCAGGCACAGTGTCTTTATGGAGCAGGCTTAGTAAGGGCGCTGGGGTGGCTGCAGCTGCTGGTGGGACCGCTGAGGGGAGAGATTTTGCCCTGTCCTGTTATCTTTAGCTGCTTTGGAACCTGGAGCTCATGCCTTCCTAGCACAGCTTGCTCACTGAGCACCTAAAAACTTGGCTGTCCTGCACTACCCACATCATTGGCTGCCACGGAGGAGAGGGGCATGACCTTGGGTAAGTTCTTTAGTTCAGGGAGGGCAATTCTTGGAGAGACACCCATTTGAGAACTGTCAGCCACCTCTCCCAGCAGGTGAGGGAATGAGGTCGCAGTCTTGAAGGGCAGAATCTAAGTAGGCAGTATATCACAGGATACACTATAATCACGAAATGGTAGGGATTTCGCTGATAAATTTCAGCCATTCCTAAGACTTCTGGAATGAGGATGGATTGGGGGAGGATACAGCATCATGACACATGGCATCTGTCAAATTTCATAATTGATTATCTGCGAAAATTCATTGAAAACTACATATATTATGGTTTCATGTGCACTTACTGAATGTAGAGTTGACACAAGCCAAAAATTTCTAAACAGATCAACAAAAAGTACAAAGAAGTCTTTATCATAAAATGGCCATCATTTACAAGATTCTGCTTGCTATCCTTTTAAAATCGTTATTGTTGTATAGACATAATGTTTACATAGTCAAAACAACAGCAGTAACAAAACTTGGGCTCTGGAAATAGAGAGGACTGGGTTTGAGTCCCAGCACCAGTGACCTCAATCGAGTGACCTGTGTAATGAAGATAATTTTATCTACCTCACTGGATTAATGAGATAATATACAAATTGCTAAATAAATACTACTTCTTTTCCCCCTCCTCTTCATTATTATTGTTTGTTTTTTGTTTCCCTGTCTGAGCACAGGAAAAAATACTGGGTTCTCTCACTCTCCATCCACCTACTGTTTTAGCAATCCACCTGGGTAGTCTATTTTCCAGTACATTAATGTTGTTTTGCTTCATATTTAATGATATTCTCATCGTACATCCATTTTCTGATGTCCCTACCTCTAGTATTAATTTTTGACAATGAAGTGAGGCCTCTTTGTTAACAAATTACAGTGTCATTAAAAAAAGTGTTCACTAGGAAGTCTTCTCTGAAACTGACCCCAATTCCAAGGGGTGCTGGATCCCTTAACATTGAGTAAACAGAGAGATTCAAACCACTTGACCCACTTACCAGTGAAACTGTTTTCAAAGATCATCCAGTTTAATTTCTCCAATAAATAGAAACTATGTCAGCTGAGACGATCATAACACTATTTGGGAGTATCCTTGAAATCTTACACATGGCCAGGTTGAACTCTAAAGTCAACACCCACTGTTTGCAAGTCACTCTATCTGAAGTATAGAGGAACTGAACATAGATTTACTCTCAAGGAGTTTAACATTTTATAGGGGAGATAAGACATGTATATAAAGAAATTAATATAGCATAGAAAGCAGTAAATGTTATAGAATGAATGTTTATGTTCCCCCAAATTTATATTGAAATACTAACCCCCAATGTGATGATATTAGGAGGTGGGGCCTTTGGAAGGCAATTAGGTCATGAGGGTGGAGCCCTCACAAACAGGATTAGTGCCCTTTTAAAGGGGTCTCTTGCCCCTTCTGTGATACGAACACACAGCAAGAAGGTGGCCATGTATGAACCAAGAAGGAGCCTCGCCAGACACTGAAACGGTTGGCACCTTGATCATGGACTTGCCAGCCTCCAGAATGGTGAGAAATAAAATTCTATTGTTTAAGCCACCCAGTCTGTGATATTTTTGTTGTAACAGCCTAAATGGACTAAGACAGTACAAAAGACAAAATGAGTAAAAATACACCTGTGGTTCAGGGAAAGCTTTATTCTGACTGGGAAAGTTAAGAAGGGCCTTATGAAACAGGTAACTCTCATACTAGCCCTCATACTTGGGCCTTGAGAGGTGGGGGGAAATTGGATGTACAGAAATAAGAGTATCATGGAAAGGGAGAATTACTACCAGTATTAAAGAAAAAAACTGATGGCATGGCAACAGTTTCCACATCATGGGAAATGCTACAGATTTCCTCTTTGTTTTAGGAAAAATCACTGATACTCCTTTTGTTTATGAAAAGCAAGGCCTATGGCAAAGAGGAAAAATAGAGAAGCTGAATTCCCCTGCAGAATCCACCAACCTGGTATCTTCCTTGAGATAGAGAGGTTGTTCTAGTGTAAAATGGTATTACTTTCTTTGGGCAGGCCCTAGGACAGGAGTTCTTGGGGTGCTTAGAACTCAAAGAAGTAAGGAGATAATGAGATATTATGAAAAGAGAGCAGTCAGCAATAGGGAAGCAGGTTGTTGGTTATGAAAAGTGGCCAGTAACAAAATTCCCCTTGTCAAGAGGGGCCAACGACAGCAATGGCAGTACCTATTAAACACCTCCATTATCCCCAAATTTTCAGTAAAAATTATTAATTATTCAACAAATAGCTATTATGAACAAGATTGATCAGGTTTCTGCTCTCATGGGCTTGCAATCTAGTGGGGGAAACAGATAATAAATAAATGATTAGACAGCAATAATTGCTTTGTAACTTTCAAGTAGACTGACATGATAGTGTTTGTGATTAGTTAGCACAGGTTGGCCAGAGAAGGTCTCTCTGAGGACGTCTCCTGATGCTGAATTCTGAATAACAAGAGCCAGGCAAGTGAAAATTGGAAAAGAGAGCATTCCAGGGAGAGAGTTCAGTTAGTGCAAAGGCCCTGAGGCTGGAACAAGCTTGACTTGTCCAAAGAACCAAATGGCCAAGTGCTTGGAGTTTAGTGAGAGGGACACTGAGGAGCACGCACTGCAATCAAAAGTTAATTTACCATGAAGCCAATGGAATGACATTTTGCAGCATTTCAATAAATAGTAAGAAGTTATAGATTCCTGATTTGGTTATGAAAGTCACCTTCTTTTGAAATCTTTACACTTATTTATGAAGAAACTGAAAAAATTTCAGATTAAAAATTAGTAGAATATAAAACAAAAGTGATAAAGATGAATGCTTAATTCAACACTAAATACTCTGACATTGAGAAGTGGATGAAGCAACAACAAAAATTTCAGATCCTACAGATAGTACGTGTTAAGAGGAGGAGACAAAACTTAGATGTAATAAATAAACCTCTAGGTTGTTTGATAATCCAGTTAATGAAGATGAGGGAATCATGGGAACCCATCAGAAAATGATTCTCCGTTCTTACTGATTTGATATGAAATATTGATGTCAATAAAAGTAACATAGCACTTAGAAGTTACCACTAAAACAAGGACTTCAACAACAGACCAGTTAGACAGTACTGTCAAACCGAAGAATGCTTATGATTCATTTTTAACAAGAGAATATGAAATGCCCTGAAATCTTATAGCTCATTTGTGATAGAAACTTGATAGAGGTTTGGCCAAATTTGACAACAGTCCTAAAATTTTATATAAAAATGAGTTGTTTTGAAGTCAGAAGAAACTCTTCTTCATAAAAAAGATAAAAACCAAGTTCTGAGCAACCATACTAGAGGAAATATAAATTATCTTTCTATCTTCTCCTTAGAAAATTAAATTTAAAATGATATGAAAATTTGTTGTTATGTGAAGGGACAAAGAATCTGAAACCAAAAGATACAGGAGAAAGTATTATAGTGGTGTTAAGCAGCTAATTTATAAAAGTATTATACTCTGTGATTTTTCTCACCTTGGTGATATTTGTAATATTTGTAAATTTGAAGTTCCTTGTGGTTTCTTCTCAAATTCTAAATGAATATTCATTTTCAATTTAATTTTTTTAAAAGGAAAAAAGGGAACTTTTTGAATGTATTATGTGAAATGGATTAACAAAGACATTTAAGTCCAGATTACAATGACACAGATTTAGCATAAGTTATTTATTTATTCTCATCTAAGGACAATTAAGTTATAAGATAGTTATAAAATGCTAATTACAAATTAGAAAAGAATTATAACACAATAAATTATTTTTCACTGATTAATTTCCATAATGAAGTGTGGCTATAACAATAAATTTTTTATTAGGATGATGATAAAATATATATTGTTTTTGGTAATGTGAGTGCACATGTTGATCAGGTGCCTTCAATTTAATTTTTCACTTGTGATTGTTTTCTTCTTAAAGAGCTTACTCCCCCCACAAATAAGTTGTATAAATTTCAGGCCCTACAAAACTTAAATCTGCCCCTTGGTATAAAAACAGGTATGACTTTGTTGGTTAAGGGAAGGATTTAGATTTTCTTCTAAGTATGCTGGGAAGCAATAAGGGGTTTGATTAGACAAGTGACATGAGCTGACTTACATTTTAGAAAGATTGCTCTGGCCGCTGGGTCACATGCAGTGACCTGGTGTTAGTGGGTCTTGGAGAAGAGGGGCTGCCCAGGCTTCTGGTGAGTGGGGAGTGGTCACACTGTGCAACAGCCAGAACCAACAGAGAAAAGGCCAGGACAGGGGTTCCCAGCAGGAGATGGTAAGTCCCAACTGGGAGGAGGTAAGATAGCCCTGGGTAGATTCAGAAATATTGAGGGAGACGTTGAATTTTCCATAGGATGGGGGCTCAAGTTAAGGGAACTGGATTTAGGGACACGGGGAGTGCATGACTGGTGGGAAGAGAAAAAAAGACACAGAGGGAATCAAACACAGGACATGCAAGGGTAGAGACAAGTGAGAAATCGTTTGGACTGCAACAAAGGACATAGAAACAGCTAACACTTCCACAGTGTCCCCTGTGTGCCGAGTACTCTTCTTTGCATGTATTACTCCACTGATTTTAGAAAGATGGGCTGCAGTCAGATGGTGTGCTCTAAATGTTGGGCTATGGAATATGGACACATTTTATTCAAGGTGGGGAGCCACTAAAGGTTTTTGAGCAAGTATTATTAGGAAATAAAAGAGAGGAATCTAGATTGCTTAGATATGGGAGCCTGAAGACCCCCACCCCCGAAATTTTGAGTAAATATTTGTGTGAATAGCCATGTTTCTTTTTCTGGGGAGACAGTTGATAACTTCCAACCAATCTCAAAGGTGTCTGAGAGTTCAAAAAAGGTTAAGCATCACTGACCTAGCACTTTCAAGCCCACAGGACCAGCAGCAGAGTAGCAGCATTCAAGGAAAAAGGGGTCCCAGGGCAAGAAGCAGGGAGGTGGTATTAGCTAGAAAAAAGGAGAAGTGATCACTTCCATCTGAGATCTATTGCTTTTAAGAAACTGTAGGTGGATCTTCCAGTGGGTGCCAGAGACAGAGACCCCAGCCTGCCGGAGGCCTCAAGACGGCCACCACCAGCAAGGGAGTGACCTCCATCACAAGCTGGAGTTTAAATGACATTGTCAAGGAAAGCAGAAAAGAGAACCAGGGACAGATCTTTGAACATATTTAATCTGTCTTCTGGGCCATTTCCTAAATGCTTTCTGACAGATTATTTTTTTCTACACAAGAAATTCACACTTTGAACTTTAGTTCCCAAAATACATTAAATCACACTTTTGGCTTCTGAGCAGGGGCAGGAGGGGATGTACATAATGACTGCTTAAGTGGTTCACTTCTCATCTGAGGAAATTATCTTTTCAAAACGATCAGGTGGTCCTGACCTTGTTAGAAAGACTGTGGGTATTTTGGAGCTAAGTTAGGAAGTGTGTAGGATGATTGTTAGCACTCAGAGGACCTCGTTGGAGCCCAGTATTGAAATCTCAGGAACCCACAGAATTCCTCCTCTCTGGAGAGAAAGACAATGATGCCTCTTACCCTTTCCCTGCTCATTCCTGGAATCCCAGGAAGATACTTAAAATATTTGGGTAGGTTACAAATTGATAGCTCCTGTCCTGGGTCAATGATCATAACTCAGTTATACTATTGTGTAGAAACATCCCTAAGGATAGCCAGTATTTTCCCAGGAGTTTGTGCAGTCTTGTGTGGCTGTATAATTTCACGAAGAAGGGAGCAGCAGTTCTGATCTGTCATCCTCAGAAACTAGTCGTCAACATCACGGAACTTTGTGGAAGCAGGGGAACGTCGTCTGTAAGTGGCCATCATGGTCA
The DNA here is from genome assembly GCA_032199065.1 of Smutsia gigantea. Taxonomy (NCBI): domain Eukaryota; kingdom Metazoa; phylum Chordata; class Mammalia; order Pholidota; family Manidae; genus Smutsia; species Smutsia gigantea. The sequence goes on along the minus strand of JAVSCE010004861.1, from coordinate 83,207 downwards.
CCACAGCTAACATGCATTAAATGCTTACTTAACCCCAGAAACTGGGTTAAGGCTATATATTCATTATTCATTTAATCCCCACAAAAATCCCATAAAATAATTTTTCTTTATGGGTCTCGTTTTATGGATACAGAAATTGTGGCTTAGTGATCAGACTGTTCCTGCTTTACTCTGGGTTAGGACTCGTGTAGACCTTCATAGGGCCATAACCCAGGTTTGTGGGCCTGGGGCCAGCCATACAAGGGGGCAGGAATAAACTCCCTTAGATCTACTATCTATAACTCTACTCAGATCTACAACTCTGCTGACCTGTGAATTCTTCCATGTGGCACTGAACCTTGTCTGCCTGGATTGAAATGTCATCCCTTCCATGAATTTCGAACATTGCTGGTTTCTCTAAGGACACAGCTGGGTTTGGCCCCACTACCTACAGAGGTTGGGACACAGCTAAAGAAACAGAGACCTGATTAGCTGCACCTCCTGAGTCAGGCCATTTCTAAGAAAAAGACACTCAACTCTTTTTGAGAGCCAGAACTAACACTGGAAGATCAGTGACACAGAGATGTGCATCCCAGGGCGAGAGGGGGCTGGGTTGCTGACAGGAAGCATGGAGACGGTCAAGACTAGGTGGTGTTGGGCAAAAGGCACCACCCAGAATGTCAGGGGCTTGCTGATAGGAAGGTGGCCCAGTGGTAAGAAATTCAAGAAGGGTCAGTATTTAAGTACCAGGACAGGTCTCATGGGGTGGCCTTTCCCCACCTATATCCCTGTTATGGGTTGAAGGGTGTATCCTCAAAATTCATATGTTGAAGTCCAAAGTCCCAGTACCTCAGAGAGTGATCTCATTTGGAAATAGAGTTCTTGCAGATGTAATTAGTTAAGATGAGGTCATTAAGATGGCCCTAATCCAATATGACTGGTGTCCTTATAAAAGGAATAATTTGACACAGGGACACACACACACACACACACACACACAGAGTGCCATGGGAAGGTAAAGACAGAAATTAGGATAATGCTTCTACAAGCCTAGAAGCACCAAAGATTGCCAGGAAGCCACCAGAAGCTAGGGAACAGAATCTTCCACATAGCCTTCGGAAAGAGTCAGTGCTGCCAACCCCTTGGACTTGGACTTCTAGCTTCCAGAACTGAGACAAAATAAATTTCTGTTGTTGAAGCCACCCAGTTTGTGGTACTTTGTTACAGCAGCCTAGAAGATGAATATACTTCCTTTCTCTAAAACTGTAGATCTGTCCATTCTGCTTCTGGTCAGTCTAGTCCTAGTTTCCTTAACCAAGGCCTAAGTGGAGGTGGAGCTACGGAGAGTTTTTCGATCAAAATGGCTCCTGCGGAGCTTGGAAGGTATGCAGAGCTCACTGGAAGACTGCAGGAAGAGTGGCATGGGGACTTCCAACCCTGCCCTGCACGTAAAGACACTCTGTCCTGTGTATACTGTGGCTTAAGAGAGGGGGTCCCCAATGTAGACCTGGATGCCAACTCTCTTGAGGGGTCAAAATCTTCAACCCCAACTGTGGAGCATGGATTTTGCTAACCGGGCTTCTACAAGTCTTTGTTCTCAGCCTCTCTCCCCATCATTGTCATCAGGCTGTTACTAACTTGCCTTTAGTGACCTGATGAAGGCAGCAGGTTTCCATGGTTACCTGCAAGCATTCAGGAAGGTGTCATTCCTAGGAGTCCCCACGACAAAGCAAGTAAGACAGGGTCCCTGGCATGGTGAAAATAACCAGGATCCAATGATCCAGATGGAGAACTGGGGGCAACTAGATCTCAGAAGCAAGTCAGAAGCCTAGTTATGAGAGCTGGGCATAAAGGCAGAGGCAGAGAGGCAATCTTCCTTAGTACTACTGTTTGCCGGGCACCGAGTCCCTACTATGAACCAGGTGCTACACCAAGCATTTGATGTACATTACCTCTTTTTGGTTCTTGATTACTAAAGCCCTCTGCTTTATCAAAGAAGGAACTGAGTTTATGTGATGTGTTGAGCACACAGCTGGTAGGTACAGAGGAAGGATTTGAACCCAGGTGCAGAATATCTTCCATCTATCCCTCCAGATCTGCTTTCTGATATTCTCCACCCTGGAGGCTGACCTGCATGGGCTGAAGGTCATGCCTCCCTTGTCCCTTAGCTCCAGCTGGGTCTATTACTGGAGAGCCCTGCAGATAAGGGGAAGAAAGGAGAGGTCGCTTTTGGCTGGTTGTTCTGCAGAATGGCTGCCTCTGCAGAATCCTCCCCTTCCGTTTCCTCCCTTTGTGTCTTTGAATCTCAGCCTGCTATTCTTGGCTTGATGTCCTGTCCTTTGTGGTTGCCGGGACCCACTCTTCTGTAGAAACCCCTTTCTGATAAGCTCTTCTTTAATTATCTTGTTTCTAGTGAGACCCTATCTGTTGATGAAGGTTTTGACTTTAACTCCGGTGCCATGCTTCTCCCCTTCCCCACTTGTGTGATGGTGTTGAGTCCCTGTGTAATGGGTCAGCAATCCGTAAACCCCTGTAATCTAAGGGCAGGATTGGTCTCTGAGACTTGGGGCTGCAGGAAAGAGGTGCTGAACCTGAGGTGGTTGCGTAGTGGTTAGAGGCATGGAGAGAGGGCCACAGCACCGCCTAGAGAATTAAGCAGAGTCTGATACTCGCCTGTAAGGACTTTCAGTTCCCATGTGGTCCTTCCTGTCCTGAGAGCCTCTAGTGCTTAGCAATTGCAATGAGTTTAGCTAACTGTACATTTTGAGTGAATAGTCACAAAACTGCCCTCCCTTCACATACCAACCACAGGTTTGTTGGTTCTCAGGATCCCCTCACTTCAGATTGGTTAGCTACGAATTCAGGGGTTGCCAAAGTCAACCTCAAGTTCTATAATTTGCTAGAACTACTCACAAAACTCAGGCAGTGCTATACTTATGACTATAGTTTTATTATAGCAAAAGAACACAAATTAAAATCAATAAGGAAGAGATGCCAGGGCAGAGCCCAGAAGGGGCCCAAAAATGGTGCTTCTGATCATCTTCTCCCCAGGAGAAGTCCTGACCACAGTGTGTGAAGACATGCTCAGAGTACGGCAGCAAGGGAAGCTTACCCCAGCCCTTGCTCCAGAATGCCTACTGGGGCTTGATCACATACTGCCTGGCTGGCTGACCTTTAGTCTCCAGCCCCTTCTGGAGGTCGGACCTGATACAGTGTGACCCAAAGCCCCAGTCATAAATCACATTGTTAGACTATCGGATGGCCAGAGTCACCAGGCAAACAAAAGCACTCCTACAGGCAGGACATTCTAGGGGCCTAGAGATCACCTCTCCATAGCTGAGGGCAAAGTCCAGACCTCTCTTGGGTAAGGTTAGTCCTTCATTACACAGCTGCTTTGTAACATTAGTATATTCCTGGCCCTGTCTCTCCTGACAAGTCCAGGGCTGCCACCATCCATGTGTCCAGGGCAGTTTGGAATGAAGCTAAGAAGATACCTGATACAATAATATGGTATGCTTAACAGATCTTACCCATCTCTGTCACTGTTCTAGCAGATTCCATGTCTGTATCCCACCGTTGGAGAGGGGATCTGCTTTACAAAAGAGTTTTTCTTTGTGGCACTAGGAGAAGAGACCACAACCTCCTCCCAAATGCCCTGGCATAAAACAACTGCTGCCACACGGGGAATCGTGGTGGCCCCAGTCAGTCAGTCATGGTGAACACGGTCCCTGGTCTACCTTTATTCTATAACCTACCCTATTATATGCCTGCTTCCTCCTGTAGTTTTAGGCCGCTTGAAAGCAGGGATGGGTCTTACTCATCTTCTACCTCCAGTACCTACCACATGCTCTCACAGGCATTCTGTAAATGAACTTCTCCAGGTCACCTGCACAAAAACACCACTGCATTTAGTTTCTCTAGATAAGAATTAGCGGAGATGCCTCCGCATGCCTATCTGCTCTTTGATAAAAATAAGTCATACCTATTTAGAAGACTTACTGTGTTTACAAGTATCTCCTTTAACGTTTGTACCTGTGCGACAGGTACTCTTACTATCACCGTGAACAGACGAAGACATTGAGGGAAAGAGAGCAACTTCCCCCAAATCATCTAACCCGTAGGTGACTCAGCAAGGACAGAACTGGACCTGTTGGATTCCAGAACCCAGGCCCTAAACCACTATTTCATAATAGATTGCAGCAATCCAGTGATATCAATGCAATTGATAGGCCATTTCCAGAAAAGGATTTGGGTTGAAATCAGGTTTAGAGTTAGGAATGAGATGATAAGATACAGTGATTTTGAATAATCTGCAAAGGACTGAAGTGGAAGCTAGCGATTATGACTGAGAAGGTACTAGAAGTAGAGAAAAAGTATTGATCCTAGTTTTTTTTTAGGCAGCAGAAAGCCACTGCAAGTGGGTGCAAGAGATCATTGTAAAATGTACAGATAAAACGCAAGTTGAAATACTTTTGTGTGTAGTTTTTCTCTGACCTTAAAATTTACTTTGCAGCTCTTTTTTCTATATTTTTCATGTTGCATGAACTATCTACCCTTTTATTTTTAGGTTAATTTCTATTTTTATATGTAACACATATATATAATAGTATGAAAAGGTAACACTGCCTAAAGATTTCTAATAAAATATCAGGCCCAAGGGGTCCCTATGTACCTCTCAGTTCTACTCCCCAGAGGCAATCAATCACTTCAACTCTTTAAGCCATTTCTTCTAATATGTATCATCATTTTCTAAATATGTTTTTTTTTCTTGGTATCATTAATCTACAATTACATGAGCAACATTATGGTTACTAGACTCCCCTATCATCAAGTCCCCACCACATACCCCATTGCACTCACTGTCTATCAACGTAGTAAGATGATACAGAATCACTATTTGTCTTCTCCGTGTTGTACAGCCCTCCCCATGCCCACCCCCTCTACATTATGTCGGCTAATTGTAATGCCCCCTTTTCCCTCTTATCTCTCCCTTCCCACCCATCCTCCCCAGTCTCTCTCCCTTTGGTAACTGTTAGTCCATTCTTGGGTTCTGTGAGTTCGCTGCTGTTTTGTTCCTTCCGTTTTTTTTCTTTGTTTTTATACTCCACAGATGAATGAAATGATTTGATACTTGTCTTTTTCTGCCTGGCTTATTTCACTGATCATAATTCCCTCTAGCTCCATCCATGTTGTTGCAAATGGTAGGATTTTTTTTCTTCTCATGGCTGAATAATATTCCATTGTGTATATGTACCACTTCTTTATCCATTCATCAACTGATGGACACTTACGTTGCTTCCATTTCTTGGCTATTGTAAATAGTGCTGTGATAAACATAGGGGTGCATATGTCTTTTTAAAACTGGGCTGCTGCATTCTTAGAGTAAATTCCTGGGAGTGGGATTCATGGGTCAAATGGTATTTCTATTTTGAGTTTTTTGAGGAACCTCCATACTGCTTTCCACAATGGTTGAACTAGTTTACATTCCCACCAGCAGTGTAGGAGGGTTCCCCTTTCTCCACATCCTTGCCAACATTTGTTGTTGTTTGTCTTCTGGATGTTGGCCATCCTCACTGGTGTGAGGTGACATCTCATTGTGGTTTTAATTTGCATTTCTCTGATGATTAGCTATATGGAGCATCTTTTCAGGTGCCTGTTGGCCATCTGAATTTCTTCTTTGGAGAAGTGTATGTTCAGATCCTTTTCCCATTATTTAATTGGATTACTTGCTTTTTGTTTGTTGAAGTGTGTGAGCTCTTTATATATTTTGGATGTCAACGCTTTATCAGATATGTCATTTATGAATATATTCTTCCATACTGTAGGATGCCTTTTTGTTCTATTGATGGTGTCCTTTGCTGTACAGAAGCTTTTCAGCTTGATATAGTCCCAATTGTTCATTTTTGCTTTTGTTTCCCTTGCCCGGGGAGATATGTTCATGAAGAAGTTGCTCATGTTTATGTTCAAGAGATTTTTGCCTATGTTTTTTTCTAAGAGTTTTATGGTTTCATGACTTACATTCAGGTCTTTGATACATTTTGAGTTTACTTTTATGTATGGGGTTAGACAATGATCCATTTTCATTCTCTTACATGTAGCTGTCCAGTTTTGCCAACACCAGCTGTTGAAGAGGCTTTCATTTCCTCATTGTATATCCATGGCTCCTTTACCGTATATTAATTGACCATATATGTTTGGGTTAATATCTGGACTCTTTAGTCTGTCCCACTGGTCTGTGGGTCTGTTCTTATGCCAATACCAAATTGTCTTGATTACTGTGGCTTTGTAGTAGAGCTTGAAGTTGGGAAGCGAGATCCCCCCTGCTTTATTCTTCCTTCTCAGGATTGCTTTGGCTATTCTGGGTCTTTTGTGGTTCCATATGAATTTTAGAACTATTTGTTTCAATTTGTTGAAGAATACTGTTGGTATTTTGACAGGGATTGCATTGAATCTGTAGATTGATTTAGGCCGGATGGCCATTTTGACAATATTAATTCTTCCTAGCCAAGAGCATGGGATGAGTTTCCATTTGTTAGTGTCCTCTTTAATTTCTCTTAGGAGTGTCTTGTAGTTTTCAGGGTACAGGCCTTTCACTTCCTTGGTTAGGTTTATTCATAGGTATTTTATTCTTTTTGATGCAATTGTGAATGGAATTGTTTTCCTGATTTCTCTTTCTGCTAGTTCATCATTAGTGTATAGGAAAGCAACAGATTTCTGTGTATTAATTTAGTATCCTGCAACTTTGCTGAATTCAGATATTAGTTCTAGTAGTTTTGGAGTAGAGTCTTTAGGGTTTTTTATGTACAATATCATGGCATGTGCAAATAGTGACAGTTTGACTTCTTTACCAATCTGGATGCCTTGTATGTCTTTGTTTTGTCTGACTGCCGTGGCTATGACCTCCAGTACTATGCTGAATAAAAGTGGGGAGAGTGGGCATCCTTGTCTTGTTCCCAATCTTAAGTGAAAAGCTCAGTTTCTCGCTGTTAAGTATAATGTTGACTGTGGGTTTGTGATATATGGCCTTTATTATGTTGAGGTACTTGCCCTCCATACCCATTTTGTTGAGAGTTTTTATCATGAATGGATGTTGAATTTTGTCGAATGCTTTTTCAGCATCTATGGAGATGATCATGTGGTTTTTTTCCTTCTTTTTGTTGATGTGGTGGATGATGTTGATGGATTTTCGAATGTTGTACCATCCTTGCATTTCTGAGATGAATCCCACTTGATTATGGTGTATGATCCTCTTGATGTATTTTTGAATTTGGTTTGCTAGTATTTTGTTGAGTATTTTTGCATCTATATTCATCAGGGATATTAGTCTGTAATTTTCTTTTTTTGTGGTGTCTTTGCCTCATTTTGGTATTAGAGTGATGCTGGCTTCATAGAATGAGTTTGGAAGTATTTCCTCCTTTTCTATTTTTTGGAAAACTTTAAGGAGAATGGGTATTATGTCTTCTCTATATGTCTGATAAAATGCAGCAGTAAATCCCTCTGGCCATGGGGTTTTGTTCTGGATAGTTTTTTGATATCCGATTCAATTTCATTGCTGATAACTGATCTGTTCAGATTTTCTGTTTCTTCCTTGGTCAGTCTTGGAAGGTTGTATTTTCTAGAAAGTTGTCCATTTCTTCTCGGTTATCCAGCTTGTTGGCATATAGATTTTCATAGTATTCTCTAATAATTCTTTGTATTTCTGTGGTGTCCGTCTTGATTTTTCCTTTCTCGTTCCTGATTCTGTTTATGTGTGTAGATTCTCTTTTTCTCTTAATAAGTCTGGCTAGGGGTTTATCTATTTTTTTAATTCTCTCAAAGAACCAGCTCAGGTTTCATTGATTTTTTTCTATTGTTTTATTCTTAATTTTATTTATTTCTTCTCTGATCTTTATTATGTCCCTCTTTCTGCTGACTTTGGGCCTCATTTGTTCTCCTTTTCCCATTTCAATAGTTGTAACTTTAGACTATTCATTTGGGATTGTTCTTCCTTCTTTAAATAGGCCCGGATGATTGCTATATACTTTCCTCTTAGAACTGCCTTCGCTGCGTCCCATAGAAGTTGGGGCTTTGTGCTGTTGTCATTTGTTTCTAAATATGTTTTTATTGAACCTGTTTACTGATTGATTTAGATATGATCTATTGATTTCTCACCATGGTAGATGAAGGTTTTGCTTCTCTGTACTACCTTTCCCATTTCCCTTTTTCCTGTATTCCTTGCATAAGCATATCAACACCTTTTGTTGTATCAAAAGTCAGTGTTTACACGATTTTGCTATGACCAATTAATGCACCTACTATGAAAAAGTTTTTTACTATCACATACCAACAGTCCAAAAAGGACTTCGATATGGTATAATATCATCTCTGAAGTATTTTTCTTTATTGGTTTTTTCTGAGCATTTTACCACTCAAGTCTACCATCATTATGGCCAAGCAAACATTGTTGACAGACAAACTAAATAGTATTCTCAACCACACCTCTTATCTTGTTTATCTTCCTTTTTCCTGTGTCAGAAGTTGCCCTGTTTCTTCATTTGCCCATTTGTCCATGAACCCAGCCTATTTTTCCCCAAGCATTTCAATAACCCTGTCATCTACATATCAGCAATGTCTCCCAAATAGTCACACATGCCATTTCCATAGCTTTCCCAGAACTATCCAGGATCTTCCTTTATGCTCCTGTCTGGGCAGAATGTTCTCTGGGGCTGTACACAACTGCCAATCTGGAAATCCCTAGCCTTTTATTCTTATGTGTCATTAAAATGTAAAAACAAAACCAAAAACCCATTACTGCTTATATACTATACCTTCTAAAGGTGTTTTTTTTTCCAAAATAAATCTTATTGAATTTTAAAAAGTAATCCATGATTCACTATTTTGAAAACTGGAAAATGAAGGGAATGAAACAAATATTTATTCTGTCAATCTGCTTTTCCTGTTCTAACTACATCCTCGGGTAACCAAGTGGTAGTAGGTAAGGAAAAATTTCTCTTTATGGAATTCTTCCAGATAACAAGTGAGAAAAGAATCTTTAAAATAAAACCACCATTTTATAAGTCTTAATGAATTAATGGGTCTATTGAGCACCAGTGACCGCTGATGTCTTAAAGAAACAACCAGATATTATGTGCCTCCTGCTGAAAGAACTCAATACGACCTATGCAGTAGTATTGCCAAAGAAACCAAACTTGAATCTGGTTAAACATCATTATCTAACTACCAATATATAGGAAATACAGATATTTTTTTAAAAGGTAAAATTGCATCATAGGGGTGTGGTCAGCAAAATCCAGATAATGGGAAATTTTATAAGATAACCCCATTTATTCAACTAATAAATTGCAAGCAACAGAAAAATGGGATGGCGGGGGAATTTAAAATTTAAAGAGATCTTAAAGATGCCTTAACACATTGCAATATGCAGTTCTTATTTTGATCCTGATCAAAACATATTAAATAAAATTATGACATTTATGAGACATTGAGCATTTAAATGCCAACTAAGTATTTGGTGATATTAAGCAATTATTCATCATTTGGATTGATCAGGGCTTTAAAAAAAATTCTTAACTTTCTGAGATATATTCAAATTACAGGTAAATCAATATGATATCTTAGATTTACTTCAGAATAATATGGGAGTTGGAAATGGAGGGAGGCAAGTGGAGGTATAGATGAAACAAAGTTGGCCATGAGTTGATAATTTTTGAAGCTGGGTAATGGAGACACAGGAATTCATTTTACCATTCTGTTTGCTTTCATGTATGCTTGGAATTCTCTGTAATAAAAAGTTCAAACACATAACCTAGCGATAGCTGCACCCGAGACCAAATTATAAGGATAGGCTGACTATGCCAAAAATCATCAACCTGGCTATGGTGATTAAAATTATGGCCCCCAAATTCCTTGACTTTAAGTGATGGGCTCTATGAATCTGCCTTTTGAATCTGGGTGAATTTGTGATTCCTCTGCCCCACAGAATTCGGAGGAAGTGATGGTATGGCTTCTGATGCTGGCTCGTAAAAGATGCTGCAGCTTTCTCCTGGTTCTCCTGGGATGTTGGCTCTGTGGGAGTCAGGCCCCGTGTGGGAAGTCTGGCCCCCCAGAGCCCACCTGCTGGAGAGGCCATGTGTGAACCATGCCGGAGATGGCCCAGGCTGTGTTCCCAGCCCACCGCCCAGCACCAACTGCCAGCCACGGGAGTGGGCCGACACGACGACTGGCCCAGTCACGCCTTCAGATGACTGCAGTCCCAGCCAATGTCTAACTCCAGCAGGGTGAGAGATCCCAATTTCCTGACTCATAAAATCACAAGCAAAGCCACTACGTTTGGGGAGTCATTTGTTTTACAGTAATAGTAACTGAAACACTGATCAAATATAAGAACCAAAATTAAGGATGCACAGAACAGTAAAATTGCTTTGCACTTTTTGAACACATGAGTATTTTATCTGAAAAAGCCTTTAATCTCTTTGGATATCCACATTTTCATTTATGAATTGAGGCGTAGAAAAGGACTTAGGTCACCTCTAAGAATCCTAGGCCTAGTGTTTTCTAATCAATAAAAACAAATAGGCAAATATTTACATCATTGATCAGTTTTTCACTTTGTGCAAACTTTTCCTTAAATAGCATCATGAATTCTTTAAACAAATGTTTAACTCAGGCCAGTTGTATGTTCTGGACACTGTTCTCATATCATCTAAGGGAACTCGATCCAAATTCAGTCATGACATAAGCACAGCGGACCGTGCCTCGTCCCATTTCTCCTTCCTCCAGCCCCCTTCATGTATTAACAGGCTTACTGGAGTCAGCACTAGAACACTCCTTTCCTAATTGTTCATCTTTTTGAAGAAAAGGCCTTTTTATTCAGTAATTGCCATAGAGAATCCTGAACTCTATTCATCTCGGTACATAAATATCAAGGAAACTGGCTTGACTACATAAATATCAAGGAAGCTTGCTTTAAATTGCAGGTAGTTCATGGCAAAACTGCTACCAAAATAAATAAATATATTATTTTATGCAACACTGCTTGGTACTCATTTCTGGACTGACATTTGGAGTCTGGGCTTTGTTCTCAGGCTGGAAATGAGAAGAGCTTAATGAAACAAAAACAAATGTCTTCTTTGCTGAGGCAAAATGATGAGGCCTAAGAGAAATTATTCTGAATTTTAAAGAAATGCCCTGGATAAACCCGGGCTCCAATTCAAAAATTTTGTTTGCTTATCGTGGTTTCTCTTAAAAAAATACACCAGTTTTATGTTTATCCTATGTGAATCTGTGTGTATGTGTGTATGTAAATATGAACATATGAAACTATATATTTCATCATAAAACATATTTATAATACTTAAGCCAATCCGTATGGTTAGTTTACTGTTTCCTGCCTAAGACAGCAAGTTAAATTAAAAATAAAATTCATTCTAAAGAAATTAGTGCTGTACTTAGAAGTAGGTTAGGAGCTAGAGGTTTGACTTCTTCTGGAGTTCACAGTATTATTGGTGTCTCCCAAATTTACATCTCCTGCCCAGACTTCTTCTGGACGGAGCCCCAGACGTGTACACTCAGAAACCTACACGATATGTCAGGTTGGTCACAAGCTACAAAAAATAATTCTAGCTACCTAGGGAAAAGGAAATTTTATTGGATAATAAGAGAGTTCAAGAAGGCAAGAAGATAGAAAGGAACCTGGCACTTCCAGAGTAGTAACTCCCCTATGTGTTACTCCAGACGAGATTCAAAACTCTGGAGAGAAGTTCATTGGCTAAGTTGGTAATAGTTGGTCATATGCCAACTCCTTGGTTGATCCAATGTGATCAGACTTGCAAAGGTACGACATTTACCAAGACTCACTGTTGGTGTAGATAAGTGGAAATAGGCATTCTCATGCACTACTGTTGCAAGTAAATTGCCTTAGCTTTTCCCGAGCATCAATTTGATAGTATACTAAAATATATCTATTTTTAAGTACATTCTCTTAATCAAGAAATTTCACATTTAAAAGTTTTTCTAAGAGAAAAAATTTGGTAACAAGCAAAAATATGGATAGATGGTTATTTTATTATTGTTTAGAATAGCAAAACTGCAGATGTCCTAATTACCCAACAATAGGAAATTGGTTAAATAAATGATATTACAGCCATATGCTAGGGTGCTTTACAGCCATTAGAAATTATGATGGAGTCTCATGCTTGTTTATATGGATACATGTCCATTATGGACTGTTAAATGAAAAAAACAGGTTTTAAATAGTATGTACGTGGCCCTAGTTTTGTAAAAATAAATACATATGTATACTTTAAAAATCTAAAAGAACATAGAACACTTGCAAGCAAGTGTATTTTTACTTCTATAATCAGAAAAGACAATAAATCTATTTAAAAGGTGGGCGTTAATAAGTAAAAGTAGAGTCAATATTACTTAAATATGTTTGGAATTCTTTTAACACAGGTGAGTTGGAAAAACTCTTATTTCTCTTTTATTCTCACACTATTACCACACAATACTTCTGACACCAAATGTATAGATTTCTGCACCCATCAAGCAATTTCCAACAGAAGCTGTGTGTCCTGCAGTTCAGTTCTGTTCCGACTCTGCCTACCTGGAGTTATGACTGGATCCCACAGTTTGAGGGCTCAACCCCGCAAGGCTGCTCTCACTTCAGATGTCCGTCCCAAGTCCCAGACTGTCACCTGTATTTCTGAAATACTGTCTATAAACTAGGGTTCTCATGCCCTCTTCCTTGGGTTTGAAAATTTGCCAGAATGGCTCACAGAAGTCAGGAAACACTTTCTTATGTTTACTGGTTTACTATAAAGGATATGATAAAAGTATGAATGAACAGCCAGAAGAGATACATAAGGTGAGGTCCAGAAGTGTCCCAGTTCAGGAGCTTCCATCCCTGAGGAATTGTGTGTGCTACCCTCCTGGCATGTAGATGTGTTCACCCGCTCAGAAGCTCTCTGAATCCTGTATTATTGGGATTTTTATGGAGGCTTCATCACACAGGCATGATTGACCATTAATTCAATTTCTGGACCCTCTCCATTCTCTGGAGAATGGGGTGTGGGGTGCTGAAATTTCTAGGCTTTCTAATCATGGGTTGGACTTTCTGATGACCAGCCCCCCCACTCCCCCAGAAACCCACTAAGAGTCACCTAATTAGAACAAAAGACACTCCTATCACCCAGGAAATTCTAAAGGATTTAGGAGATCAGTGTCAGCTGCTTCTATCACTCAGTAAATTATGAAGATCTTAGGAGCTCTGTATCATTACAGGGGTCAAAGACTAAATGTTAAAAGATTCTTCTAGCACCCTTATTTACAAGAGTTTTAGTAGCTCTGTGCAATGAACTGGGGGCAGAGACCAATATATATATATAATTTCTTAGTGAATTATTTCTGTAAAATGGTAGCTCACTTTTAACTTAGTGATAGAGCCTCCAAGATTTTAATTGTCATGATGGAACCTTATTAAAAATAACAGCATCAGTGATAATAATAGCTAACATTTATGGAGTGCTAGGTACTGTGTTAAAAGCTTTCTATGCATTATCTCATTCAGTGCTCACAACAACCTGGTGAGGAAACTAAGGCCTTATATCAAGTTGGTGGAAAGTCCCAGACTCCCACCCAAGTCCATTTAAGTCCAGAGCCCATGCCTTAAACTTCTAAACTATCTTTCCTGTATAATTAGGAAGTTAAGTCTGAGCAAGATCATTTATTTATTTATACCATTGACTTGTTCCAGAAAGGATTTCAGGCATCTGGTTAAGTAATTTGTGCAAGATCACCCAGATAATAAGTGGCAGGGCCAGGAATCTAATCTCTTTCTCTCACGAACTGTATAAACAGTGAGATAACACAGATGTAGGCCTACATCATGTATTTCCTCATAAGCATAAGTAGGGGAAATGGGGTCATTTTCTTTGGCTGGTTTTCATTTTCATTCTGGTTGGATATGTTCTCAGCATTAGAGGTCCTCGCTTTATCTTTTGAGAAGGGATGAATAGGGCAACAGGGATTCTGGCATAACAGGACTGGGCAGTAAGTCCATTGAGCCCATGAGGAGCAGATGAAAGGAAAAGGCCTGAGACTATGAAATGTGTGCTTGGTACATGGCAGGCAACCTGTAAACACCACTGAGTAAATAAACAGTATTCAGAGAAGGGCAAGAAAGAGCAAAGAGAGGGTAAAATGAGGAGACAAATGAAGAGCGGGGAGCCACATTCAAGAGTGAGAGAGAATAAAAATAATTGAATTTGGCTGTGCAAAATTTCAGAGAAGTATGGAAGGTATACACCATTTTTAAAGAACCACATATCCTACAGTATCTCTGTTGAGAGACAGTCCCTCAAGTCTGGGCAATGAACCATTCTGGGAGTGCCCCTCAGCCTTCTCTTGGGTCTGTGGCATCGTCCCTGTCAAGACAAATACTTAATCCAATTTTTAGTCCCTAAGACTCAATCCAAACAGGGTTGTGTAAAGAATCATCTTTCCTTGGCAATAACTTGAAAAATAAATAGAATAAATATATACTCATTCTTTTTGTGTGTGTGCTTAACAAGTGGAACATTCATTTGCTTTCAGTTTGAATTACAAAAACACTGCCCAAACTGTTCTTAATCTTTTTTTTTTCTAATGAAGGAAACTGTCTCAATTTAGCATCCTTACCCAAACGTGCTTTAGACTCAGAGCAAGAACTGACTAAAGAAAACACATCTCTTTTAATAGCAGCTCTTTTGGCCTGGCTGTTCACTGAAAGCTAACTGTGAAGGCAAGATGTGTTTGAAACTTCTCATTAAGAACCATGATGTTTTACTTAAGTTGAACTTGGCCACTATGGATAATGTGAAACAGAAGTCACTTACTGAGAGGCAGGGACAGGAAGAGGAAATGGCTGATCTGTTACTACAGTTCTTCAAAGGTGATAGGTACGTTTATTAATCTCCAGGGACCTATATTCAGTTAGCAACTTGAGCTGACTGGCACATGTGTTGAGTAATGTTTAAATCATTAGAGGGGACATACATGAACTTAACATCGCAGGAATTTATTTCTTCCCCATCCCTCTTTTCTGGACATTTCCTTTTTTACCTAAACTGTGTAAACAATATTCAAGAAAAGCAACTCAATTCAAGCTTGTTGGATAGAATTCTGTGAAATACTGATCTTTAGAGCTTCTTTTTTGCCTTCAGACATGGACAAAGAGTTCTCTGCTGCAAGTAAATTAATCTAGGGCAAAGAAATTTCCAATATGTTTGAGTTTAGTTTGGAGGTATTCCGTCTTTCCACAAAGGTGGCATAATGCATACATTTACTTTTTAATACATGCATTATATTTAAAAAATGTAAGCAATTTAATCTTGTTTGAAGGATTAAGAAACTCCCCAAGATAATTGAAACAGAGTGACAAATGCTACAAAGAAAACAATAAAACCATGGTGTTCTCAAAATACATAGAAACATGCACATACTAGAAAATGTATCATTATGCTAACCAATGGTCAAAAGCCTGATCTAAATTAAATTTAATCCCTGATTGACTACCTTGTAAAACCACAGGTCCAATGCAAACAATACAGGCTTGACACAAATGTAAAAGAGGCACAAATGTATGACTTAAATGCCCAATAAAATTATTTGAGACCTAGAATAGCTGTGTCCTGACAGTATTTTAAAAAATTATGACTGATAAGAAATTCTCAGCTCTAAGAAGCCCTGAAAGAAAAATGACTCATTCCATAAAGGCATTTTTATAAGGGAAATGGATTTAGAACTTAAAGGTGACATTTAGTCATTATAAAGCAGATAATTTCATGAAGAGTAATTTGGTGTTTATAACAACTTCATTGTCAATTACGTTTGTAAAGAGTAACAGTGAATCAAAGGTCCTTGAGCAAAGAAAGACAAAGTGGAAGCTCTGTAATGGGGTAATTAACTGTTAAGTGAAAAGAAAAACAGAGACAAGGTTGTAATTGTGGTTGTTTATTTTTAATTTCACTGATCTGTCGGTCTGCATCATAACAGAATCAAAGGCACTTAGTAGAAGGTAAATGTACATAAGTTCAGGTTTCTTGATGGCCAAATCTTACGGAGTTCATTGTCTCCTTTATCTTTCTCTTTGGATTAATCACCTCATGTACTAGTTTCTCTTCTACAAGTCTTTCTTAAGATTTTTATTGTTGTTGTTAGAATTTTTGGTTGGTGGCCCGTTCCTGAAAGACAGTTGTTTACTACATTCTAAAAAAGCCACAAATAAGGAGTGCTTTCATTCTTCCTTCGTTACACATTCCAGTCTATTCAAATTGTGAACCAGCTTGTTTTTCTATTATTTGTTGTCTATAGCCTCATATACTCTGTGCTACCTTATGAGGACAATGCAGGTATTGTAAACGTCAGGAACATATGTAAGTAATCAAACTCCATTGTATGACATAGTGTGCCAAGAATGTATTTTTCACACATGCTGTGTTAGTGAAGAAACAAAACCTTGAAAGTAAAGCGTTTTCTATTAGGCTACTTATGGTAGAAATGATAGGTACCCCAAGGCAATAATTAATTGGTGCTTTGGCATAATCTATTGATTTTTAATTGAAACCTTGCTCATTTTACCAGTGTAAATCTATGACCTAAATCACATTTTGAGTCTAAAGATTTATGACTAGAATAAGTCTAGTGCTGAATTAACTCTTATGAAGTGAGCCTTCTTGGATTAATAACATTAACTCGAAAATATATTTTCTTTGGTTGCTTTATTGCATACAAAATGAAATTATCGAAATTTGACAATAGCATAAAACATTTACTTTAAAAATAATAGCACATATTTGAGGACAACGTTTGTTCAATAATCGTTTCCTCCGATCCCAACACCTGGAAATGTAGTCACAACACCACGTGACCAGCAAACAAAGATTTCATTTTTAGGATTGAAAAGATGAAGTTTTAACCCTTAATTATGAAGGCTATGTTTTACGGAAACTATCTAGTATTCCACGCTTATCTATGGTTTTGCTTTCTGCAGTTTCAGCTATTCCTTGTCAACCACTATGGTCAGGAAGCTGATGATCCTCTCTCTGAAGAATTGTCAGAAGGTCAATAGTAGGCTACATCACAATGCCTACGTAATGCCTACGTAATTCACTTCACTTCATTTCATCACACAGGCATTTTAGCATCTCACATCATCACAAGAAGGTGAGGACAGTACAACAGGATATTTTGAGAGAGACCACATTCACCTAACTTTTGTACAGTATATTGTTATAATGATTGTATTTATTATTAGGTATTGCTGTTAGCCTCTTACTGTACCTAATTTATAAATGAAACTTTATCATAGGTTATGTATGTATAGGAAAAAACTGTATATGTAGGGTTAGGTACTATACACTGTTTCAGGCATCCACTGGGGGTCTTGGGGTATCCTCCATAGATAAAGGGGACCACTGTAGTATATTGTTATAAGGCTTCTTTTCTGTATGAATATCTGCTTTGAATTTTCATTTAGTCATTGGGGTCTGTATCTTGATAAAACACAGATGACAAACTTGAAAAAAAATTTTTTTCTCGTGACTCTTCTAACTTCCTGATTGGAATTTTAGAAGATCAAAAGGAAAGTAGGTAATAAATGCTATTTTTTTAATGATAAAAGAACAAACACCTGGTTCATTTACTTCTACTTAAGACCCGCATGAACCCATAAAAATGGAAATGTGTTTATGTAACTCAATTAAAATGTAACCAACCCAGAGAAAACAGCCTTCAGTGAGCATGTCAATACACAGTTTTGTAATAGGAGAAAAGAAAAAATGACCTAAAAAATAAGATCCAATGGTAACTCCTTTTTCTTAAAGTAGTTTTTTCCTACCAAACACAGCTAAGAAACTTTTGCCCCAAGTACCCAAATGAACTAAGTTAGATCTGCAGCTGGTGTTTTGCCTCCAGGTATTAGGGGAAAACACTGATGAGCACACTGCACAGAGACATTCATCTGTTCATCCACTTACGGAGAGTTATTCAGAAGCCAGTGTGCGCCTAGCACCGTGCTCAGTCTAGCCACATGCCTAAGAGAGTGCAGTGAATTACCAAATCCCTCTGCAGTGAAACTGTATCATTTTCAACCCCTTGTTTCATTGACTTCATATTCTTTTAGACATTTTCTCTCGTATGGAAACCTAAATATAATGTTTTAGAAAAAGGTTAAAATTAGATTTTCCATTGTAGAGACTTAGTTTGAAAATGTTTTATTTCCCATTGTCCCAGCAAATTATCTCATGTTTTCAGGCCTGAGTTCTGAGCCTGTCAGGCCTCATCAAAGCCCTGTTTAAACCACTCTCTGTTGAAAGGGTTAGTAAGATACACATATATATATATATGAATGTTAAGGTCCTGCGGGTCAGTGCATTGCTTTGATCAGAGAGTTTAGCCCAACCAAGGGGACTGAATTTGACATCTATTCAAAATCATGGCTCATTTGGTGGCAAGATGCATTTCTCTTTCTAGAATATTTGTCAAAGTACTTGTCCATGCTAATCTCTCTTTTTCATCTAAAAATTTAGACTTCTTGACATTTTTATTTTCATAGCTATTCCTCCTCTACCCCCCGCCCAAACCAAGTCTGTTTGTTAGTATTCAGATTAGACTTTCTACATTTTGTCTGTGTGTGTGTGTGATTTAGAGCTGGACCCTCATTTTGGCTCCTCATTTAGGTCCTAGTTCTAGTAAAATAGAATTCTTCAGTATTAAACCAAGATGTCTCCAGGGTAACAGAGCAGAGAAGTGGTAGAATATGCTAAGTAAAGCGCTGAGCCATTTCAAATATTACTTGGAAAGCAACCAGGAATAATCAAAGGCACTACTGAGTTTAAAAGAAGGGCACTCTTTGAATGAACATATGTTCAAGAAATAAAATGTATGTAGAACAGAGCCAAGCATGCTATTTTTTGTGTAACAAAAAGGGGAAAATAAAACATATTCATATTTTATTATATTTGCATAAAGAAAACACTCGAAGAATAAACACAAAAAACAATAAATACTGTTACCCAAGAAGTAAAAGTTCTGGAGGGGGCAAGCAAATGACTGGAATCTATTTGCGTATACCTTTTTATTTAGTTTTGACTTTTGAATCATGAAATACTAATTTAAAATAAAAATTACTGGTAAGAACAGGATCCCCAGTCAGTAGATTGAGGTCTATGAAGTCACCTTTAGGCCTTTCCAGGTGGGCCCTCATGAAAATTGCTTCCACCAGACCCATGAAACCTCAACCTACTCTCCTCTTTTGCTCAAGTACTAATTTTCTGCCATCTCTACCTGCGTTTGATGCAAGTGCGGGAAATCTGAATCGAAATGGATCTAAGCAAAAAAGGTAATTGAGGTAAGCCAAAAAGTCCAGGCACAGCTTAAGTCAGGCATTAAACTGGAGAACAGCAGGATCCAGTCCTCAGCTCTACTTCCTCAGAATCAGTTTGGTTCTATAAGGGCCAGTGGTCCCTGGCAGATCCAGGCTATCAACATCGCAATACCAATTACAGAAGATCCACTTTCCCTCTAAAAAAAAGTCCCAGAATCGGGTCATATGGGTTTGGATTGGCCCACTGAATCATGTGCCCATCTCCTAACCAATCACCGTAACCAGAGAGATAGCATGCTGTCATTGGCTTAGTCTAGGTCACATGCTCCACTATGGCAGCAGGAGTAAAGTGTGCTCCATCTACAGATCATAGATTGAAAGAAGGAGAGGAGTAACTCCCCCAAACTGAAACTGGGTTTCATGTCAGGATGAGATGTTAGATGCCAGGCAGTAAAAATACTAAGTGTCCAAGACCCCCAGCGTCCCAGAAAGAATTCCCTGTTTCCTAGGGAATTTACTGTTATTGCTCACTCCCACCAGACATCTCAAATTTGGGGGAGACTACCAAGAGTTGCTTTTTAAAAAGATTTGAGATTCCTGAATTAAAATGGCTGAGAAATAGGCTATTCAGGGAACATTTTACTTTTCAAAGCAGGTCAGAAAAATTGCTATTTTTACATCAAGAAAGAGCAGAATTTAAATGAAAATTGCTTATATCCCAAAGACTGGAATTTATGAAATAGTTAATGATGAACAGTTTAATAGAAATGTCTTTCTTGAGTTGGATAATAAAGTATTTTTGTGTTACTCTTTTGTTATAAAAGCTGAGTAATTATTTGAGCCTTTAAACCTTCTTTTAAGATGTATGATTTCTGAAGGATGATCATAGCAAGTCTTTAAATAAATAAATACTCCACAAAGAAAAGAATGAAAGGAGGCATTCTTCCAGGGGAGGTTCTAGCCTGTTATTCCATGGCTGGTCTCAATTAGCTTTCTGCCGCCGCCACGCATTAGTGAAAATGGCATTGGGCGTAAAGAACATACCCCTAGGTCCATGGAAGATTTCCATTTTCTGTTCATTTATGGCACCACTGGAATACTTCAGTCGAGCACACATAATCAGTTCGAGTGCATGAATAAAACTCTACTATATATAGTAGGAGTGAATTCCAAGATGCAAACTATATATAGTCGGGCTAAATAACAAGTTCGGTCTCATGCTACTCAGCTCGGCAATGTCTAAACCATTAAACAGCTCTTTCCCGACACTCCTTTTTGAACGCTGGTCCCTAGTGGCCTCCTTTGTGCCCCCTTACCTTCAGCTGGGCTGTTTTTACAAGTGTCTTCCTGGGCTTTTGCCAAGTGGGAGCTGTTCCCGTCTGACTTCCACGGACAGAGACGGTGCTGGCATTTCTCCATAGGAAGGGCTCAGGGCAGCAATGTGGTTGGGGAATTGGCTGGAATCTTTTTGGAGGTTCTTTGGGGGGTGCTAGTGGAGGTGACAGAGGAAGAAGGGCTGCAGGACTCCTGCCTTTTGGCGCTCCCTCTACTCATGCACATCTTTCTGTTTTCTTATTGAAAGTGCTTGTTCTGGCAGGCACTTGCCTAGCCATTTAAGCCAAGCTCATCCAACAGAAAATTTCTAATTTTTCATTGAATTTCCCATTTCCATCAGCGACACCTTGAGAGATCTTACGAATATTTATTTGGACATTGGAGATGCCAACGTGAACAAGATGGTCCTTATCCCCAAGTTGTTCATAGTCTAAAGTGGAGTTGGGGGTAAATGGACATTCCAAAATAAAAAGAAGATATAGTTGACACTTGAATATGGGTTTGAACTGTGTGGGTCTTAATACACAGATTTTTTTCTAATAAATATTTTGGTAAAAATTTTTTGGAGATTTGTGACAATTTGAAAAAATTGAGTTTCTTTCTCTAGCTTATTTTATTGTAAGAATACAGAATATAATACATACAACCTTCAAAATATTTGTGAATCAAGTGCTTATGCTGTCAGGAAGGATTCTGGTCAAAAGTAGGAGTTGTTAAGTTTTGGGGGAGTCAGAACTTTTATGCATATTTTGGACTTTGCAGGGGTCAGCACCCCATCCCCTCACGTTGTTCAAGTATCCACTGTATATGCAATGACTGGTGATTTAACAGTGCTTTGTGAAAGTTACAGTGTGGACACAAGGGAAGGGTCCATTTACCACAGATGGCTTTCCCTATTTGTGTCCTATCTCTCTAGTCTGGAGCAATCAGATTTCATTTTTTCCCACATTTAATAAATATTTAATGAATATTAGGAATTGACTCTGTGTTCAGCTGCAGTTGTGTTGGACTTTTATTCCAGTTTGGGAATCAGATACTAAGTCAGTAAACAAATAAGATACTATCTAGTGATAAATAACACAGGCTGAGGGATAGATAGTGACTGTAGAGGGGCATAAAAGGGGAAAGGCTGCAGCCAGAGGCCCAGAGATCAGGAAAGGCGTGGTGGGGACGTGACATATGAGAGGAGGCCTGATGGGTAGGAAGTAACCTAGCATGGGGAAATCTGGGAGAAGGGCACTGCTGGCAGGCAAAACTGGAAGGGGGGAGACTGGAAGGCAGGAAAAAGTTTAGGGTGCTTCTGGAATGGAAAGAAGGCCAGTGTGGCTACAGCCTAGAGTGGAGAGGGAGAGCAAGGCGAGCTGAGGTCCGAGAAACCAGCAGGACCACGTCAGGAGGGCTGGAGATCTCGGTAGGGCATCGCAATTTTATTCACAGTGTAATTTGGAGAGGGGATGTATTTTGTCAGTTATTAAATATCTGTGTTTCTCATCTAGGATACCCTTTTCAGCATCTAAAGGAAAAAGAATTAGTAATTAAAATATTGGTTGGTTAATGAGCACAGAATTAGAGTAAAGATAAATTCAAGGATATCTTGAAGGATATTTTACCTGGGGATTTACACACTATTCGGGTTTTCCTCTTTTGAATGTATAGATATTTGTGAGCCCCAGATATACTTCACACCCTTAAACAAATTTCCATTCCCCAGGTCTTCTTGTTTTTTAGGGTTGATGGGAATCCCTGCCAATTTGTCTGTATTCTTCATTACACCATCCCTTTTCCTCACTATCACAGCTTTCGATATACTGAGGACCCTGTTTATAGATGATATTTAATCACTTCAAGAATCTAATCCAAAATCTGTTGTACAATAGATCCTCACAGGCATTGTATAGTTATACAATATCCCATCTACGGTTAGGGAATGATTGGCAGAATCAACTCCATGGGGTGAGACTTCCTGACTTGGTCTTTTGGCTTGGGGCAAGTCTTTCTTTCAGGCTTGTCACCCTATATTCACTGACCATGATATGAATATGATTTTGATGTAAATAGAATATTTACCTAAAGGATCTGGCCACCTAGCAACTTTAAAACCCATATAAAATAAGTTGAGTAGTGATTTTTCTTTGGGAACCTCATTTGCTCATTCATTCAAGTACATAGAGCCCCAGGCAGTGTAATGGGCAAAAGGGAGAAAACATGCATGATGTACTTCTATTCCCCGAGTCTGATGAAGCTTTCATGTGTATCTCCGGTCCTTAAAATGAACAAATTGCCCACTTACAAACTGTGTCCTTATGACTGCCCTTGATTTACAGGGTGTGTTCTTCAGGCAGCTTACAAATATCTGTCTTCAATTATCTTCAGGCGACTAACAGCCACCACTGCTTCTGGTTTCTCCTCTCTCCTCTCTCTTCCTCCTTCCTACCTCCAGAGCTCTTGCTGCTGTTGCTATGACAACCAGAATGAAAAGCATTGGAACCTTTTACTGTGGGTACATGATTCCCCATAAGGACGTTATTGTATGTCAGCCAGACTGGATTCTGGGGGCTGTTCTTTAAATATACCATTAAGTCATGTTGAAACTCGAACTCTGTAGGCAAGATTATGATGATATTTAATCAGGGACCTAAGAATGATTAAATCTGGCTTTCAACTAGCCATCTCTTTCTGTGAGGTCTTCAAAGGAAATATGTTCACTAATGACAACGCAAGGTATAGGAATGCTTTTTACTGAGTCATCACATCTAAACCCAAAGGAGAGTTCTAGTGAATACATCCAGGCTTGGTGGAGATAGATCCCATTTGGCCTAAGCCAGTTTGGCCTGAGACACCTGCTTGACCACTAAGAGACTGGAAAAGAGATGCCTCAGCTCAAAATCTGTCATCTGAGCCCCAGGCTCTAGCAGCCATCTGCCTCCTTGACATTTCTCCTTGCATGACTCATAGACAACCTCATCTTATCAATCTTCCCATGCCAATTCTTTCCCTAATCTTCCTCCTTTCCATGAACAGCTCCACTGTCCAGCCAGTGGCTCACACCATAAACCTGGAGTCATCCTTGATTCTTCCCTTCTCCTAGCCTCTCCTCATACCTAGTCCTTATCAAGACCCATTAGCTATACCTCCGATAAAAACCTTGAAGAGTTCTGCTTTTCTACATCTGTACTCCCACCTCTTTAGAACAAATCACAGGCACGTGCTGCCAGGATTATTTTAACAGCATTCAGATTCTTCCCTTGTTTCTCCCTGAAGCCCTTCTCCATGCAGCAGCTAGAGTGAGCTTTGAAAAGGATAAATCAGATCACATCACCTTGCTCTTTACAATTCTTCATGGCTTCCTGTTACATGTGGAATAAAATCCATCCTCTTCACCCAGCCTATAGGGCCTCACCTGAGTACTTGAGCAACCTGTTCAGCCTCATCCTGGACTACTCTCCACCTGGCCCTTACTCCAGGCACACTTTTCTTTCTTCAGCTCCCCAAGTGGCTTGCAAATATCTGTCTTTACTTTGAAGTCAAACAGCTGCCTTAGGTCCTGGTTTGCCTACCAAGCTCTTTTCCCAACTCCACACCTTTATACTTTCAGCTCCTTTTGCCTGGAATGCATTTTCTGACCCTTTGCCAGCTCTTTGTACAGTGGCCATTTCCTTCTCGACCTTGAGGTCTCAGTTCGTTACCTTCTCAGCGTGGCCTGCCCTTAAATTTTTCACCTTACCCCAAATTGCCCTCTCCAACCAATGATGCTCTCTCACCATATTCTGTTTATTTCCTACATAATATTTCCGAGACCACAGAACTATTTTGTTTATTCATCTGTGTATTTATTAAGTTTCCCTTCCAACTAAGAAAGTAAATTCCTTGAAGGGAGTGGCTATATCTGTTTTGTTCACAATGAACGACACATAGGAGGAGCATTTAATACCTGTTAGATACATTAATGATCCTGCCTGAAATACTGCCAGTGACTTCTTCAACCAGAAAAGGAATAAGAAACTGTTTTTCCTCTTCTTCCTTCACTCTCTCAGGGCCAGGTGGATGGAATTCCACTCAGACAGTATGAATGAAGAAATTTTAATGAAGGGATTATTAACTGAGGTGTGGGCAAGGTTAAGAGAACCAACACAGAATGTTGAGATACCAAAGACAAGCGAGAACAGGGAGTGGTTGAGGAGGGACAAGGAAAGGGAATGAATGGTGTTTCTAGAGCTTAGTGAGGGCTGGAGCTGTGCAGGAGGGGCCACCCCACTAGACCTGTAGTCTTGGAGGGACACAGCCAGTGCCAGATTGCCAACAACTAAGGAGAACAGGAACAGATGAAGAAATACCCTATCCTCTCTTACTCTCTCATCGCTGATCCCTTGTTAGATGAAGCCATCTGAAAGCAAGCCAGCAAGAGAACCCAGGTGAATTAATCCATTGTAGCCCAGCCTCCCAGAGCACAGAACTGGTGATAGAGAACAATCAGAACAAAGGTTGACTCCTAGCGACTTAGAGGTCAATCTGGTTTGGGGTTTTTGCTTGGGATTTAACTACCACTTATACCAATACCATTATGCCTAAGGAAGAATCATTTGGATTTCTAAACAACCAACTTACTAATAACCTTGAGAACACAGTTCAGTAGGGCATTGGATCCTGCCTTTAGAGCAAATGAGTGGGTAGGTTTTGTTTTTGTTTTTGTTTTTTATTAATAAGCACAATACAGCCTACTCAAGAAAAAGAAAATGCCTATGATCTTATTTGGCCATCTCATAAATCAAATAGTGGAGCATTTTAATGATATACATAGAATCCTCAGAAAATACGTTGGGCCAGTATTGGCAAATTAGATTTTTAGGTCTATCGAACCAGTTACAGAGAAAAAATAGCTATTATTTTTTTCTGAGTCAAAAATGCTTAAAGTCTTTGAGTTCTCATTTTCATACTGCTCTGACAGTTGCTGTGTAAGAATGTCCATTTCTGACTCATTTTACCTTACAAATACACAATTACACCCAGTTGATTTTCAAGATATTGTTCAACTTGGAGTTTTTGTAAGGTTTAACAGACATATGCTGGAGAAAAATTAGAAGTGAAATGCAAGTCTTCCTAAAAGCTCATAAAGCAGTTGTCTTGCCAATGGGTTTCAGACCCGAACACATTCACTATGGATTCAATGAGACTGAAAAAATGACAAATGGAACGTTCTTGGGGTGAAAGGATTTACACCCAACCACTCCAGCCTCTGCTCTCCTGCAGCTTTGCAGCTGTGCAGCAGCTGTGCCACCGTGTCTCCCACAGCACTGAGTGGAGCTCTTTATATAGAGTCAATAACAACGTATTGCCTATACGTGTGTAGTGCAAGCTGACCAGAGTCAGGTGAGAATCCTGGCCGTAGGAACCTTCACTTTCTCCACAGGAACTTCAGAGAAAAAGTCATTTCATCTTTGTCCCTTTAGCAATGAGGGTTGGGGCTGGGTTGCATGGATGCAAGAGTTATAATGTCAATATATAACCCTTCTCTAAAAATTTCTATTTTACAATATGACTTCAATGCTCAAACAGCTACACTGAATGTCTCAATAGGAGTAGAGGGGCCTTCAGACAAAGAAGCAGCCGTCCAATTTATTGTACCTTTGTTAATTAAGAGCTAGATCTGTGAATGAAACTCCACAGTAGCAAACAACAACCTCATTTCCAATTTATTTTTGTCTTTGCTTAAAATGTTCTAAATATTGGAAACAAGAACTACCAATATTTAATAATAATGTCCCCCCTTTGTCTACTCTAAGTTGTGTAACAAGAAGCCATATAGTATATTTATTGTATTTATTGATTGTTATGTTTAGAAAAATAAAAGAAAGTTTAAGAGAAGCTGGATTTCATCTTTTCACTGTGTAGGAAAGAGGTATATTGCTCTTATACCTCCACGTGTTTGATATACAGAGGTTGTAAGGAAAATTCTTTTGTTTTAATATAATTTATTTTATTATCATTAATTTACAATTACATGTGCAATATTACGATTATTAAACTACCCCTTCATCAGGTCCCCCCCACCAACCCCATTACAGTCACTGTCCATCAGCGTAGTGAGATGCTATAGAATCACTACTTGTCTTCTCTGAGTTGTACAACCCTCTCCGTGCCCCCCCAACATTATATCTGCTAATCGTAATGCCCCTTTTTCTCTCTTATCCCTCCCTTCCCGCCCATTTTCCCCAGTCCCTTTCCCTTTGGTAACTATTAGTCCGTTCTTGGGTTCTGTGAGTCTGCTGCTGTTTTGTTCCTTCAGTTTTTTTCTTTGTTCTTATACTCCACATATGAGTGAAATCATTTGATACTTGTCTTTTTTGCTTGGCTTATTTCACTGAGCATAATACCCTCTAGCTCCATCCATGTTGGTGCAAATGGTAGGATTTGTTTTCTTCTTATGGCTGAATAATATTCCATTGTGTATATGTACCACCTCTTCTTTATCCATTCATCTACTGATGGACACTTAGGTTGCTTCCATTTCTTGGCTATTGTAAATAGTGCTGCAATAAACATAGGGGTGCATCTGTCCTTTTCAAATTGGGCTGCTGCATTCTTAGGGTAAATTCCTAGGAGTGGAATTCCTGGGTCAAATGGTATTTCTATTTTGAGTTTTTTGAGGAACCTCCATACTGCTTTCCACAATGGTTGAACTAATTTGCATTCCCACCAGCACTGTAGGAGGGTTCCCTTTTCTCCACATCCTCGCCAACATTTGTTGTTGTTTGTGTTTTGGATGTTGGCCATCCTCACTGGTGTGAGGTGATATCTCATTGTGGTTTTAATCTGCATTTCTCTGATGATTAGCGATGTGGAGCATCTTTTCATGTGCCTGTTGGCCATCTGAATTTCTTCTTTGGAGAAGTGTCTATTCATGTCCTCTGCCCATTTCTTAATTGGATTATTTGCTTTCTGTTTGTTAAGGTGCATGAGTTCTTTATATATTTTGGATGTCAACCCTTTATCAGATACGTTTTTTATGAATATATTCTCCCATACTGTAGGATGTCTTTTTGTTCTACTGATGGTGTCCTTTGCTGTACAGAAGCTTTTCAGCTTGATATAGTCCCACTTGTTCATTTTTGCTTTTGTTTCCCTTGCCCGGGGAGATATGTTCATGAAGAAGTTGCTCATGTTTATGTCCAAGAGATTTTTGCCCATGTTTTTTTCTAAGAGTTTTATGGTTTCATGACTTACATTCAGGTCTTTGATCCACCTTGAGTTTACCTTTGTGTATGGGGCTAGACAGTAGTCCAGTTTCATTCTCTTACATGTAGCTGTCCAGTTTTTCCAACACCAGCTGCTGAAGAGGCTGTCATCTCCCCATTGTATATCCAAGGCACTTTTATCAAATATTAATTGACTGTATATGTTTGGGTTAATGTTTGGATTTTCTATTCTGTTCCACTGGTCTGTGGGTCTGTTTTTGTGCCAATACCAAATTGTCTTGATTACTGTGGCTTTGTAGTAGAGCTTGAAGTCAGGGAGTGTAATTCCCCCTGTTTTATTCCTCCTTCTCAGGATTGCTTTGGCTATTCGGGGTCTTTTGTGGTTCCATATGAATTTTAGAATTATTTGTTCCAGTTCATTGAAGAAAGCTGTTGGTAGTTTGATAGGGATTGCATTGAATCTGTAGATTGCTTTAGGTAGTATAGCCATTTTGACAATATTTATTCTTCCTAGCCAAGAGCATGGGATGCATTTCCATTTGTTAGTGTCCTCTTTAATTTCTCTTAGGAGTGTCTTGTAGTTTTCAGAGTACAGGTCTTTCACTTCCTTCGTTAGGTTTATTCCTAGGTATTTTATTCTTTTTGATGCAATTGTGAATGGAATTGTTTTTCTGATTTCTCTTTCTGTTAGTTCATCATTAGTGTATAGGAAAGCAACAGATTTCTGTGTGTTAATTTTGTATCCTGCAACTTTGCTGAATTCAGATATTAGTTCTAGTAGTTTTGGAATGGAATCTTTAGGGTTTTTTATGTACAGTATCATGTCATCTGCAAATAGTGACAATTTGACTTCTTCTTTACCAATCTGGATGCCTTGTATGTCTTTGTTTTGTCTGATTGCTGTGGCTAGGACCTCCAGTACTATGTTGAATAACAGTGGAGAGAGTGGGCATCCCTGTCTTGTTCCCGATCTTAGATGAAAAGCTTTCAGCGTCTCGCCGTTAAGTATGATGTTAGCTGTGGGTTTGTCATATAGCCTTTATGATGTTGAGGTACTTGCCGTCTATACCCATTTTGTTGAGAGTTTTAATCAGGAATGGATGCTGAATTTTGTCAAATGCTTTTTCAGCATCTATGGAGATGATCATGTGGTTTTTGTTCTTCTTTTTGTTGATGGGGTGGATGATGTTGATGGATTTTCAATGTTGTACCTTCCTTGCATCCCTGGGATGAATCCCACTTGATCATGGTGTATGAGCCTCTTGATGTATTTTTGAATTCGGTTGGCAATATTTTGTTGAGTATTTTTGCATCTACGTTCATCAGGGATATTGGTCTGTAATTTTCTTTTTTGGTGAGGTCTTTGCCCAGTTTTGGTATTAGAGTGATGCTGGCTTCATAGAATGAGTTTGGAAGTATTCCCTCCTCTTCTATTTTTTGGAAAACTTTAAGGAGAATCGGTGTTATTTCTTCTCTATATGTCTGGTAGAATTCAGAGGTGAATCCATCAGGCCCAGGGGTTTTGTTCTTGGGTAGTTTTTTGATTACCAATTCGATTTCGTCGCTGGTGATTGGTCTGTTTAGTTTTTCTGTTTCTTGCTTGGTCAGTCTTGGAAGGTTGTATTTTTCTAAGAAGTTGTCCATTTCTTCTGTTTTCCATCTTGTTAGCATATAGATTCTCATAATATTCTCTTATGATTCTTTGTATTTCTGTGGGGTCCGTCGTGATTTTTCCTTTCTCATTTCTGATTGTGTTTATGTGTGTAGATTCTCTTTTTCTCTTAATGAGTCTGGCTAGGGGTTTATCTATTTTGTTTATTTTTTCAAAGAACCAGCTCTTGGTTTATTGATTTTTTCTATTGTTTTATTCTTCTCAATTTTATTTATTTCTTCTCTAATCTTTATTATGTCCCTCCTTCTGGTGACTTTGGGCCTCATTTGTTCTTCTTTTTCCAATTTCAGTAATTGTGTCTTTAGACTATTCATTTGGGAATGTTCTTCCTTCTTTAAATAGGCCTGGATTGCAATATACTTTCCTCTTAGAACTGCCTTTGCTGCGTCCCACAGAAGTTGTGGCTTTGTGTTGTTGTTGTCATTAGTCTCCATATATTCTTTGATTTCTGTTTTGATTTGGTCGTTAACCCATTGATTAATTAGGAGAGTGTTGTTAAGTCTCCATGTATTTGTGAGCCTTTTTGATTTCTTTCTAAAATTTATTTCTAGTTTTATACCTTGGTGATCTGAGAAGTTGGTTGGTAGGATTTCAATATTTTTGAAATTACTGAGGTTCTTTTTGTGGCCTAGTATGTGGTCTATTCTGGAAAATGTTCCATGTGCACTTGAGAAGAATGTGTATCCTGTTGCTTTTGGGTGTAGAGTTCTGTAGATGTCTGTTAGGTCCATCTGTTCTAGTGTGTTGTTCAGTGCCTCTGTGTCTTTACTTATTTTCTGTCTGGTTGATCTGTCCTTTGGAGTGAGTGGTGTGTTGAAGTCTCCTAAAATGAATGCATTGCTGTCTGTTTCCTCCTTTAATTCTGTTAGTATTTGTTTCACATATGTTGGCGCTCCTGTGTTGGGTGCATATATATTTATAATGGTTATATCTTCTTGTTGGACTGACCCCTTTATCATTATGTAATGTCCTTTATCTTTTGCTACTTTCTTCGTTTTGAAGTCTATTTTGTCTGATACAAGTACTGCAACACCTGCTTTTTTCTTTGTTGTTTGCATGAAATACCTTTTTCCATCCCTTCACTTTTAGTCTGTGTATATCTTTGGATTTGAGGTGAGTTTCTTGTAGGCAGCATATAGATGGGTCTTGCTTTTTTATCCATTCTGTTACTCTGTGTCTTTTGATTGGTGCATTCAGTCCATTTACGTTTAGGGTGATTATCGAAAGATATGTACTTATTGCCATTGCTGGCTTTAGATTCGTGGTTACCAAAGGTTCAAGGGTTGCTTCTTTACTATCTAACAATCTAACTTAACTTTCTTGTTAAGTTATTGTAAACACAGTCTGATGTTTCTTTATTTCTCTTCCTTCTTATTCTTCCTCCTCCATTCTTTATATACTAGGTGTTTTATTCTTTGCCTTTAGTTAGTATTTGGATGGTCTGCTTTTTTTGCTATGATTTTATTTTCTCTGGTGACATCTTTTTAGCCTTAGGGGTGCTTCCCTCTAGAGCAGTCCATTTAAGATATCCTGTAGTGGTGGTTTATGAGAGGCAAACTCTCTCAACTTTCGTTTGTCTGGAAATTGTTTAATCCCTCCATCATATTTAAATGATAATCGTGCTGGATACAATATTCTTGGTTCGAGGCCCTTCTGTTTCATTACGTTAAATATATCATGCCATTCTCTTCTGGCCTGTAAGGTTTCTGTTGAGAAGTCTGATGATAGTCTGATGGGTTTTCCTTTGTAGGTGATCTTTTTTCTCTCTCTAGCTGCCTTTAATACCCTGTCTTTATCTTTGATCTTTGCCATCTTGATTATTATGTGTCTTGGTGTTGTCTTCCTTGGGTCCCTTGTGTTGGGAGATCTATGAGCTTCGGTGGACTGCGAGACTACTTCCTTCCCCAGTGAGGGAAAGTTTTCAGCAATTATTTCTTCAAAGACACTTTCTATCCCTTTTTCTCTCTCTTCTTCCTCTGGTACTCCTATAATGCGAATATTGTTCCGTTTGGATTGGTCACACAGTTCTCTTAATATTCTTTCATTCCTAGAAATCCTTTTATCTCTCTCTGCTTCAGCTGCTCTGTACTCCTGTTCTCTGTTTTCTATTCCATTAACAGTCTCTTGCATCTCATCCATTCTGCTGTTAAGCCCGTCGATCGCTTGTCTGATTTCTGCATTGTCTTTCCTCAGTTCCCTTACTTCCTCCCTCAGCTCTTGCACATTTCTCTGTAGGTCCATCAGCATGGTTATGACTTTTATTCTGAATTCTTTTTCAGGAAGACTGTGCATTTCCATCCCTTCAGACTCCCTCTCTGGGGTTGTCTGGTTGATTTTGGTCTGAACCATATTCCTCTGTCTTTTCATGGCTATAGAATTGGTCACTGATAGTTGCCACATATGTCAGCTGGGCTCTTTAAGACTTTAAAAAGAGAAGAAAAAAAAAGAGAAAAAAGAAGAAAGAAAGAAAGAAAAAAAGAAAAAAAGAAAAAACAAAAACAAAAAAAAAACAAACAAAACAAAAAAAAATGCCCACCGGACATAGATTCTGTGGGAATGCTCTAGGTGGCGCTATTGCCCCACTATTCCACAGCTGTGACTGCGCCGCTCCGCAGGGCCCTTTATCGCTCTGGCAGGGGTGGGAACGAATAGGAGGCTGTTGATCTCAGTGAGAAGTGTAAGTATGTCTACGCTTCCTCAGTCGCCAGCTAAGGCGTCTGAAACTCCCCAGGACTCCCAGCCTGCTGGGCTGAGTGTGCTGGGGCGATCCGGCTCCTCCGCTGGGCTCCTGTCTCTTTAAGACCGCTGAAGAAAGCGCGCGCTTTTTTTTTTTCCTTCCCGGGAGCCGGCTGCAAGCACCCTGGCGCGTTCCCCGCTCAGATCCTGCCCCTCTGTCTCTCCAATCTCCGCTGCACTGCGCAATGTGGGTCAGCGCTCCCCGCGCAGATCCCCGGGGCTGGCTACTTCGCGGGGTGTACTTCCACTCCCTCCCGGCTCTGAATCCTCTCCTCCCGCCGGTGCGCTGGGGTGGGGGAGGGCTCGGGTCCCGCCGGGTCGCGGCTCCGTATCTTACCCGCCTCTTGGGGTGCCGAGTCCTCTCGGGTGTAGCTGCACGCTGTGCGCTTTCCTGTGTATTCTCGTCTCTCTTTTAGGAATAGATGTATTTTCTGTGTTTTCGTAGATAAATATAGTGTTGGGAGGAGATTTCTGCCGCCCTGCTCACACCGCCATCTTCCCGGAAGTCCTCCATAATCTCTTTTCTTAATGTTAGAGAGACTCATGAACTCATATCTCTGTGAAAAGTAAAGATTTTACTATTTTCAGGTTAGCAATTTTTCAGGTTTCTTTTCCTTTTAAACTCAAGTTTAAAATCAAATACTTCTAGTTTAAAATATAGCAGATGTGGTATGATCCTGTTTTTTAAAATTATTTGGACCTATTTACCTTTCTCTCTATACCTCTTCATCTCTCCAAAGTTCTCTGTGTACAGATGACTTACACCAAATGTTGACATTGGATGGTCTCTGTTAAGCATCGCTCTGTGCCAGGAAGTCCTAGTTGCTGGGAATACAGCAGAGAACAGAACAGAAGAAAGTCCTGCCCTCAGGAAGCAGGTATTGTAAAGGGGAGTGGGCGAGGGGTTGGGGTTGCTCCCTTCTTTGTACTTTTCTGCATCGCTTGTCCTGTTTTGCTTGAGAAGGAGTGAGTGTCATCTTTATAAAAACAACACAATGGTCATTGCTTTCACACATACCTCAGGGGAGTCTGCCGACAGCCAGTGTTGCATACCAGTATATTGCATTTGAGTCATTGACACTTTAGCATAAACAAGTTTTTTTTCAGGAAGATAGTGTAAGGACCCAAAGTCCCTGCCGGTCCCAACCCAGGCAGCTGAAGCCTGGTCTCCGGTGAATTCGGCCTCTCTCAGCTGGACGAACCAATCAAGCACCTCTCACCCAGAGGTTCCTGCCCCTGTCCTGGGATCCTGAGCCCTTGAAACCAGCCCATTCTAGCTGGGACTGGGCCCGGGCAGCCAGGGACCCAGCCAGGCCTTGATACTGTCTGGGACAGACCCAGCAAGGCTGTCTCCCTGCACGTTGGGGGCTCCCCGGCCCCATCCGACTCCACAGGCCTCATCTCCACCTCCCGCCTCTGGAGCGGAGCCTTGACTCCTGGCTCTCTCCCTTTGCACCCGTACTCTAACCACTGGCTAAGCCACCCTTTCCCACATTGCCTGACCTTTGCACATGCTTTCTCCTCCACCAGAAGGCCTTTCCTGCCCTCCTGCCTCACCCCCAGGTCCCAAGCTTCCCTCTGGAAGCCCTCCCTGACGGCCCTGGCTGTGTGCGCCTGCTGCCGCTGGGGGCTCTGCCCACCCCTGAGGCCCAGCGCCCTGCTCCCAAAGGGAGGGAGGAAGGTAAGCGGGTGAGACTGGGCCTTGGCCTCTTCCCAGCTGGGCAACCTCAGTCGGATCCTTGTCCTGGCTGCTTCCTCATCTGAAAAATAGGGACATGGTAGTCTTCCTCATGGGATCCTTAAAATGGAACAGAGAAGATCATGTGCGCTTTTAAGATTTGTTTAAAGAATGACAACGAGATACTAACTTAAAGAGGAAGGGAGTGAAAGGGGGAATCGTCAAGCCTGCTAAGGGAGGAAAAGTAATCAAAGTTTAATTTTGGAAAAAGTCTTACTTTCCCAGGAAGATGGAGGCTCCCCCTGGAGCCAGCCAAGGGTCTGTGGGAGCCACGAGGTCGCCAGGGACGTGGAGGGTTGTGGGCAGGGCAGGGTCCTGGGCCTGCTGAGTGCGATGCCCTCCCCACTGCCACCACTTCCAGCTCAGCGCCCAGGCCTCCCCAGTATCCACCTGCTCCCACAGACGCTCCCCAAAATCATACCCTCTGTGAGCGCACTGAGCCCCCAGCCCCAGGCGGTGAGCTGTCACCACACCCCGGCATTGCCAGTGACTCTCGGGGCAGGCGGGGGTGAGGCTGGGGCTGTCACTGCCGTCAAGAAAACATGGTGTGAACTTTCCCTCAACTGCACCTTGGCTGCTGTGGGGATGGTGGGGAGCTGGCTTGGCGCCCCTAACAAGCACACGGCAGGTGGCAGGCTGCCACAGCTGAGCTGCTGCGCCTCCCTGCAGACAGCTCAGGGCACCTCTGCCACCCAACCCTGCCGCTGGTCTGCACCCCCATAGTTCCCACTGGACAAAACTTAAGTCGCCTTCACCTTTATTGAACACCTGCTCTGTGTACCAGCTGCTCATCTCACCTGTGAGGTAGGCATACTGTCCCCATTTTATAGATGAGTTGGAAACAGGGGTGAGTGGGTCACTCGAGGTCGTACAGCTGGGGTTGGCAGGCCCACTGGCTCTGGAATCTTCCATCTTCACCTCACTCCTGAGCCCCAGCCCTAGTACCAGGCCAGGAATGATGAAGCAATGCAAAGAGGGTCCTGAGCCAGCCTGGGGCGGGGCTCTGAGGAACACAGGCTGCCCACCCAGGCATTTGTAGCTGCCTCTGGGGGATGGGCAAAGGGCCCACTTTGGGGTGCAGGAGCTGCCCCCATCCTGTGAGCACGCCCCAAAGAACCTCTCCTTTTTAAGGGCTCACAGCACTCCACTGAGCAGGTGCCCAGAATCATCCATCCCCCACTATTGGACAAGCAGGTTATTTCTAGTCTTTTCTAAAGCAAGCAGTGCTGGAATGACTGCCCTTATCCTACATCCCTGAGCATGTGTGTGTTTGTGTGTGCAGGGTAATTTCTCCATGGGCTCCACCAGCTCAGCAGACACGGCGCTGGGCCTCAGGGCAGGAAGGTAGAGTCTCAAGGAGGACCCCTCTCCTGGGGACGGACCCACCTCACTCCCCAAGAGCCAGCTCCACAGGAAGGCCGCCCAGACTTTCTTTGCACTAGAGCTTTGTTTCTCTGTTTGGGTGGTCAGGCTTTTTGGCCAGAGGGCAGTGCAGTCTCCAGCACTGAGTGCAGAAGGCACGAAGCTGGTCTGGGCAGATCATTATGCAAATTGAACAAGAAAGGAGAGCTGAGGGTGCAGAGGGCTTCTTCTGGGCTCCCTGCCAGGGAAGAAGCTGATGTAGGAGCCCCCTTGACCACAGGAGGCCTGAGGAGTCAGGGAAAGGCTCACTGGTCACCCAGTCCCAGGGAAATGGGTTCAGCCATTGTTACAGTCCCTTGGCTCCATCCCCTGCATCCCTGGGAGTTCCAGGGTGTCTGTGAGCTCAGAATCCCGGCTGGACAGGCGCTGTAACAGGATGGCCGCTTCCTTCGCCTTTGCCAGCTTGAGCCTCTCAGGGATGCAGGGCGTACAGTGAGGCCCATCCCAGCCCCGGCCCCTCCGCATGGCACTGCCGCCTTAACCCTGGGCTCCGTAACAGCAGAGTGAATCTGAGTCCCCATGGCCTCCCTGGCACCAGCACAGAGCCTGGCACATCGCTGATGCCCAATGCCGTGCACCACTCAATGCCCAGCCAGTGCCACACCAACACCAGGCAGGGTCACAGCTGTGTCTGCTTGGCTGAGGGCCCCCCCCCAGTAGGGCCTGTCCTTGGGGATGAGAAGAAGGGGGTCCCATCCTCAGGACTTCAGCAGCAGCTGCTAGCAACAAGTCACCAAGAGGAAAAAGCATAGACACGAAAGCCCCTTCCCGACCTGGGGCTTGAGCCTGACCCAGGCTGCAGGCCGCTCCAGGCCAGCTTCCTTCAAAGGCTGCCATGTTACACGGCATTCCTAGATGGAGTGCCCAGTTCCTTTGCCTTCTTTTAAGCATTTCAGGAATTGTTAGCTAATTGATTTAAGGGCTCTGGTGCCTAGGACTGGCAATTCTAATAAAAATTTCGTGGAATCTCCCTGGTTTCAGACACAAGGCTTCACATGTCCCCACTTACCTCTGTTCTTGGTGAGTTTTGCCTGTGTTTGTGCACAGCATGAGCTCATTAAACTAAGCGGCCTGTGCCCAGTGCCCGCTCCCTGACTGGAGAGGAACAACAGCTGCCACTGTGTCGTCAGAGGGCGTGAGGGATTCCAGTGCAGAGGTGCACTGAACTCCCCTGCAAACCCACCAGTCAAGGTGACACCGAGTCATGCAATCCCCAAGTGTATGTGCACGTCAGCACCTGAGAACTGATCACCAGCATGTTTTCGTTTTACTCCAGCTGCCTCCACCCTTGATGAGTAGGGGCTGGAAAATCAGCCCGTTCCAGCAACTCCTGATGGTCTGCTCTGATAAGGATCCGGGTCAGGCTTCCTGCTGCTCGATGCTGCCTGGTGCTGAGAGCACGCTCCACGTCTTTGCACGCGTGTCCTATGCCCACTGAGACTCTCACTGCCATCCTTTTAAAAAGAGGTAAAATTATGACTGTCATACAGATATAAAAATGGGCATGTGGCCCAGGAACTCCACTTCTAGGAATTTACCTGAAGGAAACAAAATCTCTGATTCAAAGAAATACAGGCACCCTTATGTTTATTGCTGTATTATTGACAATGAACAAGATATGGAAGCAGCCAGAGTGTCCATCAACAGATGAATGGATAAAGAAGTTGTTCATATACAAAATGGAATATTATCCAGCCACAATAAAGAATGAAATTTGTGACAACGTGGATGGACTTAGAGGGTATTATGCTCAGTGAAATAAGTCAGGTGAAGAAAGACAGACACCATATGATTTCACTTACATGTGGAATCTAAAAACAAAACCAAGTAGAAAAAACAGCATTAGACTCATAGACACTGAGAAGTGACTGGTGGTTACCGTGGGGGAGGGGTTGGGGTCGGTGAAATAGGTGAACAGGATAAAGAGGCACAAGATCTCAATCTTAATATAAATTAGTCACGGGGATGAAAGTACAGCACAGAGAATAGAGTCAATAGTTCTGTAACATCTGTGTTGACAGTAACTGCACTAGTTGGGGTGAGGATTTAATAATGTATATAACTGTTGCATTACTATGTTATATATATGAAACCAATATAATATTGTATGTCAACTACACCTCAATCAAAAAAATAATAAAAATAAAAATGGACATGGGTTAGAGTTTATTAAACTCCTAAATCAATAAGGAAACTGGCCGATTTTATTACCAGTTCAAGAGAATCTGAAGAACAGATATATCTACTGATCAGGAATATTGAAATGAATGTGCAAATGGAGGCAAAACCAGGGAGGGGAAAGTTGGTTGGCATTCTACGTGGCAGCTCAGACTTGCGGGTCTGCAGACAGGAATCATTTTGCATTACTATCGGTTGTCCACAATTTGCAAATTTGTAAAATAGCCCTCACAGAATGGAATCAAGTAATCCATGGAGTGTCCTTTAGAGCCTATATAATGCATAGCTTTTCCACAGATGTACAACCTGACCACCCACATCCTTCCCCTGACCCTCCAGGCAGGCGTCTTGTCCAGGAAGCCCACCCTGGACCCCAGACTGGGGCAGGTGCCATCCACTGGGCCCCCTGAGTTCCTTGAACTTCTGGTTACACTGTTCTGTCACCTACATCAGATGTACTGAGATTCTCAAACCAGGCACAAGTCCTTCTCCACCTCTCATTGTGCCTGTGAGACTCAAGACGTTTGTCGAATGAATAAATGCATGAGAGGGCAAAGGAACAATGCCGAGTCCTAAAGCCAGAGTGTTCCTGGGGATGGCCTGTAGGCTAAAAGACCTGTGACACAGCACGAAGGTCAATAGTGCCTCGTGTGAGTTTCAAGCACATCTTAGTAAGGGCTCCTCAGAAATGAGGCCCCAGGAGAAAACCAGCTTGGAAACGCCGTGTTAAAAACAGTTTGTGTGGGTTTTTTTCCCCGTTCACCACAGCACTTCTGAGAGCCTTTACTATGCCAGAGGGCCCTAGGAATCTCTCCGAAGGAGAATGCAATGTTCCAGGGTTTTCCATGCTTATCTGATGGTGAAGCAATTTTTTTTTAATGGAGCCTAGATGAGGGTTCTGAAGAACGCACACTGAGAAATACCAGTGTGATCCAGCCTGCCTAAAGTACGTAATCACACGTAAAATCAGAATTCTGGCTCCGGCATTAGTGTTCCGTAGCCTCAGACAAGTTACTTAACGTCTCCTCGATTTCTTCCTCTATGAAGTGGGGCTAAAAAGAGAACTTGCCTCAAAGTGGCAGCAGGATCAAAGGAGCGGCCTGAAGAGAACGGACGCTCTGCACAGAGCCTGGCACAGCGGGTGCTTAGTAAATGTGAACTGTATCATTCCTATTTATAAAACCATGCACGAGGGGCCATTTATTGACTATGTATTTTTGCTTGACCCTCACAACAACCCTGAGGCCAGATGAGGAAGATAAGCTGGCAGATGAGGACAGATGCTCGGGAGGTGAGGTCACCAGCCGGGGCCGTGCGGCTGGCAAGGGGCCAGGGTCCTTGGGCCAGGCATGAGGCGTGAGGCTGAGAACAAGCTAGGTGAGGCCTTGGCACCAGGTAGGTGCTTAATAAAGACTGGTTTCTTCTGTACCACCCTCCTTCTTCCTCCTCTTCCAAGAGCCATGCTGGGCCCCGGTCTGAAGGCCGCCTCTGGCCAGGGTTACGGCAGGATGGACAGAGCTTCCGGCTGGGGGCTCCCAGGTGCATAGTCAGAGCGAGACCCAGCCTGAGCTGCCCCCCAAGCCGAGAAAGCCCCTTCATCTCTGTCCTCCCTCCTCCCCACTCCGCCCCTCTGTACACCCTGTCAGATATATGGGGACCTGAGAACCCTGGGGTCCCTCCCTTCTCTTCAGCCATCTGGGGCTCCACTCTCAGCGCATGGGAAGGGGCTTTAAATCACTTCTGATTCAATGAGTGAAGCCTGTGCCCTGGGGCTTGAGCGGGCCTGCCCAGCCACCTGCGGCTGTCCACAGGGAACACGCAGACCCACACAGAGCTTGCCCCAGGCCTGGCCAAAAGGCCCCCCAGCTGAAGGCCTGCTCAGAGAAAGGACTCCGCTCGAGCGCTCAGATGCAATTTCCACTTTTTACGAACTAAAGGTGTTTTCATAACAGCTGGGGGTGATGAGCCAGTGGCAGACTGTAAACAGAGAGACAGTCTGGTCAATACTGCCCGGGTCTGAGCCCCCAGCCGCAAGCAAGGCCTTTGAGTCTGTAAGCGTCTCCTCAGCAGCGCCTCTCACGCGCCCCGGCGACGCCCAGGGCTCTGTGCTTTATCCCGGCAAATGGCTCAGACCCCCAAAATGACATGAAGACTCACCCAGACCACTAACAGAAGGAGGCAAGTGGTAGAGCAAGACCTGCAGCCTAAGGGGCCTGCTTCTGACTCCCAGAAGCCTCGGGCCTCCTGGGGACTGGAAGCCTTCTGTGAGCCAGTGTCCTGGGACCAAGCTTCTGGGGGTCCCAGCTCGGGGCGGGGATAGGGCA
The DNA here is from genome assembly GCA_032199065.1 of Smutsia gigantea. NCBI lineage: Eukaryota > Metazoa > Chordata > Mammalia > Pholidota > Manidae > Smutsia > Smutsia gigantea. The sequence goes on along the minus strand of JAVSCE010004861.1, from coordinate 43,267 downwards.
CTGCCACATGGCAGGGGAGATGTGCTGACAGCCCTGCCTGGGGGACATGACACCAATGCAGGGAAACGGGGTGGGGCCTATTCACCCTGAGGACTCAGGCTGAGGGCCGCAGGAGGCGGCGTGGGCACTGCTCGCTCTCCCGCCTGCCCGCCTCCTTCGTTCATTCAGTCATTCACGGGCATTCTCGGAGAGCCCACCTGTCAGCTTCACCCGGGTTTCCCAGTCAGCAAATGGCACCACCATATCCTCCCAGCTACTTTGGCTGAAAACCAAGTCCCCTTGGATCTCAGTTTTTCCAGTCCGTCAGCAAATCCCGGCCGCTTCACCTGCACTGCACATTCACGTCAGCCCCCTTCTCAGCCACCGCCGGCTGCTGAGCTGCTCACTCCTCGCTTGGACGCTGCAGCAGCCACCGAATGGACCCCGGTCTTGGCCTTGGTCTCTAAAATCCTTCTCCACTCATCAGAGTGACCTTGTCACAGCATCATTGTGACGGTATCATTTCCTGTCTTGAAGTCCTCCACTGGTCCTACCAGATATTAAAACTTTTTAAAGAAATTAAGCAGGCCAGCTTTGGTGTCAGGCTGTAAAGAGAGGACATGAGCAGAGGAGCCCAGAGGCAGAACTGCATAAACGAGAACTTGCTGCGTGACAGAGGCGTCGCCAGCCAGTGGGGAAAAGACAAGCTCTTTATACCTGGTGCTGGGACAAGTGGTGATCCATATGGAAAAAGCACATTTAGATCCCCACCTAACACCACACTCCAGGTGGACTCTAGGCTTACCTGTGAATAACAAACGCTTAACACATTGAGAAGAAAATCTAGGAGAATATTTTTATGACCTCAGGGTAAGGAATGGTTTCTTTTTTAAATACACTTCTTGTTAATTACAGCATGCGTAAAGAAAGTGCGTGTCATAAGTGTGCAGCTTGATAAAATTTCTCAGGTGAACCCAGCTTTGTACCCAGCACCCAGACCAAGAAATAGGACCCAACCAGCAACTGGGAAAGCCCCCTTGTGCCTCTTGACAGGGAAGCATTTCTTAGGTACAAAAAGCATCAGCTGTAAAGGAATACATTAATGAGTCTGATGACATTAACATTCACATCTTCAGCTCAACAAAAAACACCACAAACAAAATTTAACAAAATGCCACAATCTGGGAGGAGATATTTGCAATGCCTACAACCAGCAGGCTATCAGTTTCCAGAATATATAAAAGATTGCTGCAAACCAAGAAAAAACACAAAACCAACACAACAGAAAAGTTCAGCGCAGGCCATGAACAAACACCTCATAGAAAAAGAAATTCGTTCAAAAAAGAGGTTCTGCCCTGATGGTGTCAGGGAAACTTAAGTTGAACAGTAGTGAGATATCATGTCTCACCTATCAGATAGGCCAGAATCAAGAGGAAAAAAAAAAGCTGGTGCTCTCAAATGTGGACCCATCTAAAGCACGGCTGGTGGAGGAAAAGATCGGTCAGGCCACTTGGCAGGACTGTGATGTGGCATCTTGCCAAGTTGCAGGCAGGTCTCCCTGTCCCTCCCCCAGGTACAGTCTGCAGAAGCTCTCATGGGAGTGCACTGGGAGGGAACTGGAAACCATCAAATTATGACACACTCACGCAGTGGAAATGGCTTGGTAATTAAAGCACACACAAGTGAATCGTCAGTTCGGTCTAGCAAGCAGGATGGGAGAGGTGGCGGCAAGACCAGAGCCTTTGAGAGGACAGGGCTGACCCTGGGGACGTGAGACGCAGACTCAGCCTGGAGTGCTGGGGAGAATGTAGGCCAGGAGACTTGAGAGAAACGACAGCCTTTGTTTGAGAACCTCTGAGCTCAGGCCCCTTCCTCACCATCACCCCAGTGGGCTGTTCACGTGACTCATCTGTGGGCAGTGAGATCAAGCAGAGGTATTCAGGTGCCACCTTGCGGTGTCTGCCAACTCACGGTGTCATCTGTCACGTCACAGCTGCTGCGAGGAGCTCGGGTCAGGACACGAGCAAACAGAGGGATCTGCTAAGGGTCAAGAGACTGTACTTTTGAGACGAAAGCATCTGGGGTCCCCGCCAGGCTTTGTGGCCACAGTCCCAGAGGAGACCCTGCAAAGAACCAAGCCCAGGACAGGGACATGGGGACACATGGGGACACAGACCATCTCTGCTTATTCGCTGATTTTCCTCTAAACTTCCTGCCTCTGTTTGAAGCCTGCCTAGTCCTTGGGGGCTGCCCAGCGTCCTGCCACATCCCGCCATCTGTCCCCAAAGGGACCCTGACTCAGCAACAGGGAAGGTGGAAGGAAGTGGGGAGACGTCACTGCTGCTTGTCACCGCGTCCGCCCGCCTGGCCCAGTTCCCGGCAGGCGGGGATTGGGCCCCCTGGTGGGGGTAGGACAAAGCCACAGTTACGCCAGTGGGCCAGCAAGATGGCTGGCAGGACCTCTGGAGCCCTCAGGACTGGGGGATGGAAGAGGTCTGGACCTGACCCCTTAGACAAGAGGGGAGGAGGCATCCACGTGGCCTGAGGGACCCAAAACCCGCTCTCACCATTCCCAAGGGATGGCCCTGGCCTCAGCCCAGCCTGGGGTCACCACCCGTGGAGGAGCAGGGGAGCAGAAGTCACCCTCTGCGGCCCTCTGCTCACAGCTGGAGCCTAAACCAAAGGCTTCATGCACTATTGTTTAAAGATGGTGGTGTTTACTGTTGCTATTCTGATGCTAAAAGCAAATCAAGGTCACTGCCGAGAAGTCTGAAGGGCACAGAGGAGAAAAGAAAACTCCAGCTTCAAGCCTACGATTTAGGACACAGCCCTGTCAGTCTGTCTGTTCAGTTTTTCACTATATACACGTAAACTTCACTTATACCTTCTATTTTATAACCAGCTTCTTTTTTTCTTTTAAAACTACATTATGGACCATTTTTTGTTTTAAAACACCCTGGACAAGACAAAGCCAGCTCTCCCTCCTGCCAAGCAGTGCCACCAGTGTCCCTTCCCCAGCATCACTTGTGTGATGTGGGTGGGCACACAGGAGCTGAAGTTTCCAGAAACAGGCCCTTGGGAGGCCAGAGGTGGACAGTTACCTGCCTTTTCTTGCCGGAACCTCTTCCTGAGGAAGAGATCCACTGAGCCCCCCGCCCAGTCTCCAGCTGGCCAGCCACACTGGAGATTCGGGGGCCCCTGCAGCCCCCCACCACTGAACACACACAAGGAGGCCACAGAACAGGGACCCCAGGGTCAGCTGTTTGGGACTTTCTGGGCTGCTTCTCAGAGAGAAGTGTCCTCATCTCTGGCCCTTCCCCAAATTCAGGAGAAGCCAATTTTCTCATCCTCCAAGCCTGGCCAAGGTGTGTCCATTCTGGCGACTACAGAGACAGGCGTGAGACAGGTGGATTCCCACAGGAAGGTTGGGTCCCAGACTGGGCTTCCAGGGCTGGGAGGTCCTGAGGTAGCTCCCGATGCCCTAGCACCGGCTGTGTGCGGGGCATTGTGCCAGACGTTTCAGAGAATTAGTTCATCCCACACATGTGACAGCTTGGCAGGGGAGGTTTCCTTAGCCCCATTCAATGGGTGAAGAAACCACAGCTTCCTCACGGATGGATCAGGCATCAGAGGCCGAGAGCGGAGATGACCTGCCCAGTGTAGGGACCACTCTGAACCGGGCCTGGCTGCCTCTGTCCAAGGGTGCTGGGGAGTTCGCCCTGGACCCAGGCCAGGCCTCAGGCTCACACGGACATGCTGGGCCGGCAGCCATGTTCTTTCTGGACTCCGGGCCGCCCTGACATCGGCTCACTGCTGCTCTGCCGACTCAGGGAGTCCAGAAAGTCCACATTTTATGAGGTCAACCCACTCCCCCTGGGACTTCACGCTGTGAGTTTGTTGACATGTGGGGCTACCATGGATTCTTCCTCTGGTCCTTTCTCCCAGGCCGACTGTCTAGTTATAGGCGAGACAGCCCTGGGCCCAGGGTAGGAAGACCAGAGCCCCAGACCTGCCTTCCCCCAGTAACGCCCCGTGTGATCTTGGCCAGATCGCCTCATCTGAGTCCTGACGCTGTGAGGACAAGTTGGTTTTGCCCGCCCCAAGGGATGGCTCTTCCGTGGGCAGTACCCATTACACTTCAGCTCGGGTGTGCCTTCTGTAGGTTAGCAAGGACTGTCCGGGACAGTGGGGAGCAGGGTTCCCAGCCTCACAGTGGTGGATTAGCAGGGTCTGCCATGGGGTAGGACACAGAAGTGGTGGCACACGAGCTATGTGTTCACCATGACTGAGCCCCCAAGTGTCTCGTCTCCAGTGAACCCTCAAGGGACTCCACAAAGGCTCCCCTTAGGGGTGGTGCCCCAGTGACCCCATTTCTGGGAAGACCGAGTCCTGGGAGAACTCATGCGGCCATTGAGAGGAGAGTGTGCGTTGGTTTGTGCGTCTCACAGCCACATCCTGTCCCAGATAAGCCGCTCCAGCGCCTGCCTGGGGTTCACCTGTGAGGTCACCGCTGCTGTTGTGAGGCCCTTGGTTCTGAGGGTCCCTGTCGTGGAGAACAGGGCTCTCACGCTGCCTGCTCTGCCCCTCATGTGAGGATGGCCTGACATTCTTCAATTCAGCCAGGTCAATGAGTGTCCAATCCCACCTTTGTCACCATCTGCCAGACCCTGAGCAGGTCTCTGCCGTATTACCAGTCCTGCGGCGGTCTCATGTGGCTCTGATAAGTGGTTCTGCTCCACCCTGTTTCCCAAACCTTCTGCTGTGTGGGACTTCCCACCCAGTACTGACGGCCGGGGAGGAAGCCTTGTGCTGGCCGGCAGCCCTGAGTCACAGAGAATGACCTGGGGCAGCAGAGAGCAGTTTGCAGGGACACAGAATGTCCCCAAGAGTAGGGATCCCACCTCCATGGAGTACACACATCATTTCCTCAGCCCCTCACCAAAGGGATGCTCGTTTTCTACATAAAAGCCTCCAGAAATGGAGAGCTCAGCTGGAAAGGTTGGAAATTCTAGGCATCTTTTATATCTTTGTGTTTTTATGCAAATTCAAGTTTTCGACAATGAAATCATTCATTCAACAGCTATTTATGGAATACCTACTATGTGTGAGGCACTGTTGTAGCCATTGAAGAGACAGCAGTGAGCAAAACACAAAAACGCCCCCCTGCATCGAGCTGGCATTCTAGTAGGGGAAGAAATGAACAAATAAGGAGAGTGTAGAGTATTCCAGTGGTGAAAGCGCGATGGAGTAAAATTAAGCAAGGGGCGTGGGGAGGGCTATGTTTGCATTTTAACACGTTGAAGGCAGCAAAGGTGGCGCTTGAGCCAAGTCCTGAAAGATGAGCTGGTTAATGCACGTGGTGATGTGGAAGAGAGGTGCAGACAGAGGGAACAGCCAGTGCAAAGGCCCCGAGGCAGGAAGGTGGTTGCAGTGATAGAGGAACAGCAGGGAGGCCAGGGTGCTGGCACCAAAGAAGCCTGGTGGGGGATTGGAGAGCTGCATGAGGTCAGGAAGGCACAGCTTCCGTATGTATGCTTTTTCTCATGCAAGAAGCCAATTTTTAAAAATAGATTGGATTCTGGAAGAAGCTCACACCTAGATGAAAAGAATTCCCAAATCCAACCATGGTGAGCCAGGTGGAGACCACATGGGAACTGCATGATGGGACCAGCCTTTATGGAGCTCTGACAGGCCCTGGCACATCGCCTGGAGCCAAAGAGACAGGTGACCTCGTCTTTGCAATCTACTGTATTGATATAGGAAAACGGGAACCAAATTACTATGTGGAGTAAGAGGCTTACCGGAAAGGGCTGGTGGGTGGAGGCTGTGTCCGTGTTCTCAGGCCTGGATATGAGGAAGGTGTACAGGTGGGCATGGTATGGTGCCCTCCCTGCTCCCCTGGGCCAGTGAGTGCCTCACAGGACCCTCCCCAGGAGGAAGTCCTTGGCAGGCAGTGGGAGTCCCCAGACATTGGGCGGGCCCTGGCATTTGTTACGTAAACTTTAGTGTGTGTCAGCCGAGCAGGCTGATGGACCCTGGGTGGCCTAATCCTTGATGGCCGAACCCCCACCCATGGGCGACAACACAGCAGAGCAGCCAGCTCCCAGCAGGACTGCCCTGGGTCATGGTCTTCCTCACTGAGCTATTAATATGCCTGTTGCCCAGGAAGCATATGGAGCTCAAACATGCTCCATGACTCGGTAGCTAAGCTTGGGTGGAGACTTGGCTCCAGGCCTCCTGAGCACCTTCTCTCCTGGACGTGCAGCCCCTGCTGAGCTGCATCAGGGGGTAGGGACAGGCCCAGGACAGGGGATGAACACAGGCGGTGACAGGAGACAGTGTGGGAGAGGAAGCGAGCAGGGCGGCAGCAGGAGAGCTGGAAGGCCACAGGGAGGTGATGGCCACAGAGGCACACTTTTATCTTGGGCACAGCCCAGCCCTGCCGGCGCAGCCAGCCAGGGACGCTACGGGAACACTCAGAACTCTGTCTTTTGCCAGGACCTGAAAAAGTGTCACTGTTAGAGCCACAGACATAGATTATCTTGTAAATGACAGTATTGGCATGTGTGATTATTTGCTTTGATACTGAGAGAGGAGGCCGGGGAACATAAAGACTTGGCACACTTTCAGCCAGGACTGCAGGGAGAAGGTCTCTTGAGAGTCCCCCCAGTGGGGACTGTCGACCCCACACTCCCCTTCTTCCATGTATCTGCTCCAGGCCCCCACGTATCCTGTGTAGCCCAGCATAGCAGCGTCTGGCCAAGGTGTGCAGTTATGGCCAGGACCTGATGGCAAAGAGCAGAGTAAGGTCCCTGCGCCAGCCTCTGGCACTTACCGGGTCTCTGGGGTCAGCCTGACTAAGGTTCACATTCTGACTCTGCCACTTCCTCTACATGTGACTCAAGTAAGTTATTTAATCCTGCTAAGACCAAATGTTCTCATCTGTAAAATGGGTTGTGGTTACTTCATAGGGCTGCTTGGAGGATTACATAAGACCCTGCACGTAAAGCACTTAGCATGGTGCCGGAGCACGGCAAGTACTCAGTGAATGTTGGCCAGTACGATTATTTTCATCCTCATTACTGTCAGCCTGACCACGTTACAATCTTCTGTTGACATAGGATTTTGCTGCCGAGTTTGCATTTGTGTTCATGATTGTGTTGGCATCCAGCAGTCCTTTTTAATTGCTGCTGGCTAACAAGAAAAGAAGAGAGGTGGATTAAATGCGTAAATGATGCGTTGAAGCCAAGTGAAGGCCAAGTGATGTAACAGCTCACTGTGCAAACACAAGTATTGCAGTAATTCAAACTAGAGAAAGGTGGTGGGAGAGTTGAGTCATTCCCCAGCACACAGCAGCCTCCACAGGCACATCGACTCAAAGGGAGGGCTGCTCTCCTTGGTCAGCCCCTTTTCACTGTGGGTGGCAGTTTGGTGTTAGCCAAACAACATCATCCTTCTCATTTGACCAATGTTGTCAGTTTGTTGTACTGAGTTTATGGTTTTGTTTATGTTTACTATGTGAAGTTCTCCAGAATGTATTGCTAAGCAAAAAACAGATTGTAATAGCTACCTTTTGGTAAAAGGGGGAGAGTATAAGAAGAGAGAGGGAGATAAATATGTGTGCGTGTATATAAATATATATTTTTATTTTTTCGGAAAGAAACACTGGAAGGATGAATCAGATCTAAAAAAAGTTGGTACTCAGGTGTGGTGGGGGCTGCATAGAAGGGGCAGAGGTAGCAAAATTGCTCTATCTATATTTCTCTATATAGTTTTGACCTCAAGTCATTTTGGATTGATGGTCGCCTAAGAGCTAGAAGAAGGAAGGTATACCTAATAGAACAAAAATAATTCACCTCCATCAGCATTGTGGAAGCTACAGGAGTCTCTTTCCCATAAAGGGAACGTATGAGGCTCAAATTAGAGACCTGCTGTTGGTGGTAAAGAGCCTACTGCTTCCCAGGAAAGCCATCTTCCCAGACTACTATCTGGAAAGTATTTCTTCTCTCTAAAAATGAGGAGGTCAGGAAGATCAGCCCTGCCAGGACTCTGTGAGGAGACAGCCTGGCCAGCACCATGATGTGGCTGGTGTTGAGAGATAGTAGCGCCCCCGGCCCCCATGTGGCCCGGTGCCTGCTGGAGAGCGGCGCTCACTAGCATGCCAGGAAGGGGTTCTAGAGCCTCTAGCTGCCAAACAGGGATCAGTGCGGGGTGGCGCTGCCAGCAAGACCCCAGCAGCTTCAGCCAGCCTGGTCTACCTGCCCTCACGGGCTGTCCACTTATTCTGCATGTCTGTGAGCCAGTTGGGAAGCCCTGCCTTGGAGACTGTCTGCTGACCTCTGGCCTCAGAGGCAAGAGGTCAAAGGGACAAATACCTTGCAAAATGAGTCCAAGGCACTTTGTGGGCCTCCCGGGGGCCAGGCCACGGCAAAGGCTGCTCTGAGCCCAGACAGCAGTGCAAGGAGGCGGGTGGCAATCACCCAACAGGACCAAAAGCAGGGCTGCAGGGAGGCCAGAGAGTTCTTCCATGAAAGCCTGGGTGTGGGCCAGAACAGCCGCCAGGGCCAGCCCACTAGGATCCTCAGAAGGAGAAGGCCGCGGCCTGTCACGGGGGCCGCCACTGCTGGCCGGGCACTGTGCTGAGCGCCTGCTGAGCCGCCTAGTTTTACAGATGAGGAAACTGAGGCCCCAGAGGGTTAAGTAATTTGCCCAGGGGGGCATTCACCTGAGTTCCAGATCTGGGCTGGCAACCAGCACACTGGTCAGCCCCCTCCGAGGTCTGAGTGTGGGAAGGGCAGTTCCGTGGTTCAGTGGCACACACATTATGGAAATGTCCGCAGGTGCTCCTGGGAGAACGCAGGTGAAGAAGCCCTTGTCCAAGAAAAAGTCAAAAGTGAGTCACAGCTGAGCCACCCACATGGCGGTGCCTGGGGGAATCCGCCTCGGATTCAGCCACAGCCCGCCCTCCACCAGAGGCAGGAGGCTCAGTGCTTCAAGCGTGTAGGCTTTCTGGTCTGGCTCTTCAGGTTCAAATCCTAGATGTGACCCTGGCCCCCGACTCAGGAAACTCGCTAGGCCTCAGTATCCTAATCTGCAAAAGGGAATCAATAATAGTGCCTGCCTCAGGGCCGCCGCCTGCAGTAAACGAAGCAGTCGGCACAAGGCACTCAGCCCAGCCGCAAAATGAGCAAGTGAGCCCTTCTAAGCTGTAGCTGTTGACTCAAAGCATCCTGTTGCCAAATCTCCTGCTAAAGATGCCCATGCAGGTGTGGCTGAGGGGGAAGCCCCTGAGCCCACCCAAGCCACTGGACAGTGGGACCCCAGGCCTGGCCGCCCTGCCAGCTCTCAGCCTATGGAGGCCCCAGCTTCCCAGGCCAAGACATGGCACCCCACCCCGCTGGGCTAATGCAGGAACCCACAGCCCTGCTTACCAAGTTATCACAGTCCCTGGACTTCCCAAAGCCGGCCTCAACCCCTTGTGTAACATGGGAGGCACTACTGGTACCTCCTGTGTAGGCCTGTTATGGGGCTTCTTATCCCCATGTGTCTTCTCCCCACCATAGTCAGAGAGCTTTAAAAAGGATAAATTGGTAATATTCTCCGAAAACTGCCCACTGCTCTGAAAATCCAACACCCTGGCAGGCCTGCCGTGTGCTCCATGACCCAGCCCTTGCAGAGGATCCCACCTCGTCTCTCGTCACACTATCGCCTGAGAAGTTTCTGTTCTCCATTCACACGAGCTCCTGCACCAGGCCTGTGTCCCCCTGGTTTCCCCTGCCTGGGATGCCATCTCATATCTTAGCTTTGGCTCAAATACCGCCTTCTCTGGGATGCCTTCCCTTACCCCACCCCAGGGCCACCCTTGCCCTCCTGCAGGCACTACCGTGTTCCCCTCTTTATTATTTTTGTTCCAGAGTACTTAAGATGATCTGACCTTCTCTTATTTACCTGCTGGCCGCCTCCCCCACCACAACTAGAGCGCTGGGGAAGGTCCTGCCTCTAGCAGGTGCTCAATCATTTTCTCAGGAATAAATGAATGAATGAAATGCCTGGTGCACAATCAACCTTCCACAGGCAGAGTTTTTTCTTGACACACATAGCTTAACCCACAAGTCCACTCCCTGCCTTGGGCCTCACTCAGGGGTTCATGAGAACCTCAGTAGAGACCTCTGTCAGCTAAATAACACTGCAAGTGTCAGGAGAGGCCCCCCGGATTGTTTGCCACCCGTAGCTGTCCCTCCTGGGCGTCTCCAGCACCCCTCCTGCCAAGGGCGCCCCCTTGGGCCCAAGTGGTGCCGGTGCCTTTAAGATGCAGGCAGCTTGAGGCAGGTGGTTCCTGCCACCGCCCTCGCCCCCAGGTGTACCGTGTCCGTTAAGGGGCAGCACCCGCCCTCCTTCAGGTATCAACTGATTTCTTTCCCCAGCAATGTTTGTTTTAGAGATTAAAGTTAGTTGAGGAGCCTGTAATTTCCAGAACCATCTGTTCCTTTCCTGGCAGCCAGTACTACATTTGTTATTTTATTTCCCCAAGCCCCTGATAATACTGTTCCAGATATGATGGTTTGATAGCATCACCCAACGGAAAAACTCTCTGGTGCTCCAAGCCGGCAGACCGGCTCCCGCTGGCCTCGAAGAGGGACGTGTGCACCGGGTGTCCCAGTAGCCCTTTCCCTCCTTTATTAGGTGAGTCCTGAGGCCTGCTATGGGGTTCTCCTTTCTTTTGTTTTCTTTTTATGTACTACAGTGACCCCCACACCTCCCATTTATCTGGCACAGGCAAGAAATGGGCTACTTCACACTAGATTTTCAAAATAATGCCTTTCAAGCACTAAAGTTTAAACAAATACATTCAAAAAACAGCTTTATTGAGATATAATCGACACATTGTGAACTACACATATTTAAAGTGTACAACTCAATCCCTTTTGCAATTTGTATGCACCCATGAAACCACCACCACAATCAAGATAATGAACGTATCCATCGTTCCCAAAAGGGACCTCCCACCTCCCTGTTCCTCTTCCCCAAGCAACCAGCAGTCTGCTTTCCAGATACATATTTCATGCAACGTGGCTCATCTGTTGCCCCACTTTAGTAAACAGTGTGCACAACACAGTGGTTCCTTTCCTCTCTGCAGCATTACCATTAACATTGCTGAAAGTGGTGTCCTTAGAGGCTCTGGACATGCCCGATCATTTGCCCTGAACACCTGCCCTGCCATGCCAGGCGCTGTGGGATCTGAGTTTTCACCCTCACTGCCAGCTGTGTGGCCGTGCAGTGCCAGCAGACAGCCCCCACTGCCTCATGCTGGTGCACCGACCCCTTCTGAGCCGTTCTCACACCTCACTCCAGACCAGCGGTTCTCAGATGGGGTGGTCTTGCCCCACAGGGGACATTGAGTAATGTCTGGGCACATTTTGGGTGGTCATACTGGCAGTGGGGGTGCTACTGGCACCCAGTGTTTAGGGACCAGGGATGTCGCTAAACATCCCCCGGCGCACAGGGCAGCCCCACAGAAAGAATGATGTGGCCCAAGGTGTCAATAGTGCCGAGGCTGATGAAGCTCTGGTGAACGAGAAGTCACAGTAACTGACCGCTGCGTCTCAGGGGCCTCCTTCCAGCTCTACCAGGGGTGAGCCCTGGGCAAGCTCAAAGCAACTCGAGCTCCGACGCACCAAGGGCCCAGATCAGCAGGTGCTCAACAAACGTCTGCCAGCCTATTAGGAGCTTGGTGCGGGCAGCACTGGCCGGGCTTTGAAAGCAAGGCAGAAAACACAGAGTGGGCAGAGGGAAGCCACTGAATTGACAGTGGCTTTTGGGTGTGGCGGAGTCAGAGGGGAAAAGGTAAGGGCAGACCCACCCCCGTAACTGGGAAGATGAGCAGGGGTGGCCACACGGGGATCCTGTCCCAGCGTGACCAGGTATGTCACCACCAAATCATTTCTAGCTCCGCCCCCCACCCACAGACACCGTCTGCCGTCATATAAAGGAGGTTTTTCTGAAGTGGTTCAGCCAGACCTGGAAGGGCCCTGCCCTTGTGATAGGATGGGAGGAGCCTGACTGTTGCCCCAGCGGTGTTCAGGATGGACCCCAGCTCTGGAGCTAAATGGTGAAGTATGGGCATGCTTTATTCAATTTTGCACGACGTAAAGGCTTCATTATTTTAGTATAAAAGTTATTGTAGACTTTCCTGATAATGCAGGTAAGCAAAAAGGAGAAAACAGAAAGCTCTCAAGTCCCACCCTTTCAGAGGAGACACCAGTTACACTGTGTTGTGTCCCCTTTTGCATGTGTGAATGTGGTGTAGACATTGTGATCAAACCCAGGTGTAGATGCTGCTGCCGAAGGCTTTGTTTGAGGTGCCTGAGAGTGGTGAGATGTTTTGGGAGATGGGGACCCCCACATCACTCCAAGGGGACAATGGGGTACCTAGGGTCAGGCTGACTGGGTGGATTTGACCAGAGGACTATGGTTGCTTCCAGGAACCTCCCAGATTAGCCCCAAATTAAAGGAAAAAGAGCAGCTTGGCTGTCTGGATCCTTCCTCTAAGAACCCTGCTGGGAAGATGGGAGCCCCTTTGAGGCCCCATGCTTCCCAAGGCCTTACCTATCAGGCCTGGCTCCTTCCAATAGGCTGTCTCCCCTCCAGGCTGCTGTCACATGGCGTCCCAGTCCTATTAACTGAACTGCTGTGTACAACTGATAAACTAAGATCCAGAGGCCCTTGGGCTCCTAAGGCCCCAAGTCATGGGACCTGGGCTCCAGGGGCAGTTGAGCCACCTCTCCTTCACAGTGATAAAGAGAACAATACCTGTCCACAGGACTCCTTTCAGGGAAATAAAAGTTAGAAGTTGGCTAGCAGTCACCAGCTGGGGCAGCCGGATTCTCTCCAGGGGTCTCAAGGCAGGTGCCTTCCAAATTCTTTTTAGCAACAGAAGTGTTGCAAAATGCAATCACAGAAGAAACTAAGATAGGAGAGGGACAAAGGTGGAGGTGCTCTGGGCAAAGCAAGGACAGGTGCCCACTTGCTCAACCCTTTGCTCTCCCCTCCCCTCAGTGATGCATTTCTGAGCCTTATGCCAAAGGCAGGATCGGAGGGGCAGGCTCTGCAGGGGTGGCAGCCATCAGAGACAGGGTGTGCCCCTCCTCCACCTGAGACCTAGGCAGCTCCCCTGGGGCCAGCCTCCAGGGTGGGTGAGGCACCTGAGGCAGCCAGCATTGCCTTCTGTTTGGGATGACCTCTTTTCTAGGCCAGAGGACAAGTGGGATGGGCACTGGGGGACTCAGAGGCTAGGTGGGGCCAGCCCCGTCCCTATTTCCCATCAACTGGGTCTTGCTCACAGACTAAGGAAGAACTGTGACTCACTTCCTGCCTCAGTCTGAGTGCTTTAGCACTGTTCCTCCCAACTGCGCCTGGTGATGGCGGGGGCTACCCCAGGGTGGGTCCTCAGAGTCCCAGCTCCTTGCGGGCGGAGTTCCCACTCCTGAGAGGGAGCCAGTCGGACTTATCTCCCAGCTCAACTTTCAGGATCCTACGTTCTTCCGTGAGTTTCCAGTATTCACAGCATTTGTAAAGGTGCCCAAATGGTACCTCATGCCGTTGAGTATTATTTCCATTCTACAGAGAGGTAGATTGAGGCTCTGAGAATTTGCCTACAGGGCACAGTATGAAACAGTGCCACAGGGATCTGAACCCAAGTTTGCTGGTTGACTTGCCATGTACTCAGTTACGTTAGCTTGATAACTTAGCCTCTCTGGGCCTCAGTGTCCTCAGCAAAACACAGATGGTGACCCATAAGGGCAACTAAAGGAACATAGATTATGGGGTTAGTGGTGAGGAAGATGTAACACATGGAAAGACCTGAGCAGGGGACCTGGCTCATATAAGCACTGTGCGGTGTTGGTGTTCGTCATTGTCCCAAACCTGTGTTAGGGAGGCCACAGGACAGTCCCGCGCTGCCAGGTCATCTCCCAGGGAGCAGGAAGGGATGGGCAGACGCTGCTCTGCGACCTTGTAATAACAGTCCGTGCAGCTCTTGGCCCCATTTCCCCTTTTCGTTCTCAGCCAAGCAGCACAGACGTTTTCTAGGGCAGGATCCAGGGAGGGAGAGGAGCCGGCTGGTATATTGCAAGTAGCTTGGACTCAGGCTTCGCCAGAGCCCCGGATCTCCTCCAGGCTCTGAGGCCTGCAAGCTGTGGGATCTTGGGCAGATTATTTAACCTCTGTGCGCGTCAGTTTCCTTACCTGTAAAATGGGGTTAATAATGTCAGCCTGAAAGGATGATTTGGATTAAATAATTGTACAGAACGGGGAGAGAAGTAAAGTGACTGCCCTGGTGCCCTGAGGCGGTTGGTGTAAACAACAAGTTTTAAAACAAAGTAAAAAGGTGGTGGGCTACTTGTTCGTCCCATCCACGTGTCCGTACAGACGCAAACAACCGTGGCGCCCACAGCAGGCGGCGAGGAGGTCTGCTCTGCCGCCGCAAAGTGCTACCGCAGCGGGGGCGCCCAGGCGGCCGTCCAGGGCGCTCAACCTGGTCCTGCCCGAATCCTCGGCCCAGGGGCGGGGAGGCGGAGACCAGCGCCCCCGCTCCCAGCGGGGTGAGAGCGGAGTGAGTCCCCGAGCCCGGGTCTCCACCGCCGCCCGCTCGGGGAGCTCCGGCGCGAAAAGCCAGGGGCGGGAGCGCGCCGGGCGGCCGCAAGGACTGTGGGAGCGACGGCCCCGAGCCCACCCGCCCCTGCCGGGCGCCGGAGGCCGCAGGCGCCCCGGAAGGCCGCCGCTCCGAGCGCGGCGCGCGGCGGCGGCATGGGCGGCGGCGGCCCGGGAGCGCGGGGGAGGGTGCGGCGGCGGCGGGGGGGCGGGCTCAGGCCGCGCCGGGGAGGGAGCGCGGCTTGGCGGCAGGGCGGGCTCCGGGCCGCCCGTGACGGCGGCCGGGTAAACAAGCCGCGCCGCCGCGGCCGGCCGCTGCCCCCGCCCGCCCGAGCCCAGGCCCAGGCGGGGCCGGAAGCCCTGCTCAGATCGCCGGCCGGGCCGAGGCCGCGCCGCCGCGCCCGCCGCCTCCACGCGGTGACGCTGCTGCTGCTGGGCGCGGGACCGCCTTGAACCCGGGCCCCGCCGCCGGAGCTCTCCGCTCGGCGAGGGCGCCCGGGCCGCCGCGGCGCTCGCCCGGAAAAGTTTCCCCCGCCGGGCTCCCCAGGAGTGGCGGCCAAGGGCGCGGGCCCAGGAGGCGGCGCGCCCGCGAGCCGGGCCCGAGCGAGCCGCGGGCTGGGCCGCCCTGCCAGGGAGCGGGCTCCGCGGCCCGGGCGCCGGCGGGGGAGGGTTGGGCGCGGGCGCCGGAGCTCGGCTCCCGGCCGCCAGGCTGGACCGAGGGTGGGGCCCGAGGAGCAGGGGGAGCAACCCCGGCCCACCTGAGCTCGCCGGGCCCGGCCGGGCCGGTACTTTTCCGCTCGGAGCCGGGCGAGCCCTCTGACCTCAGGAAGCGTCCGCGGGGCCCCCGCCGGGGCGGGATGGGGAGAGGATTCCAGAGGCGCCGGGGGCCGCCGCCGGCTCGCCCGCTCCGCGGCGGGAGGGCCTGAGCCCTCACCGGGCGGGCGGTTATTCCTGGCCGGGCCTCGCCCCCGCGTGCACCTGGGCGACGGGAGGCGCAGGTGCGGGGCCGCGGGCTCGGGGAGGTTCGGCGGCTGCCTCCCGCGGTGGCCTGGCCGGCGGCCGAGACCCCTGCTGTTCCTGCGGGTGGCCGGCCTGCTTGCCAGACAGGTCTGACAGCAGTCACTTGTCAGGTCAATACCCGCTGTGCCGCCATCTGCCACCCCCTTGCCCCGCGGGTGCAGACCCTCTGGGCTGGAGGGTGTTGGAATTACCTACCTGACTTGGGAAGCTGGTGGTGGTGGTGGTGGGCTGGGGGTGGGAGGACTTAGGCGATGTGGCCTAGTGAGGGCTGGGCTGCTGCTGGACACAGCATAGGAGAGTATAGCCAAGCCTGACCTGTCTCAACCGGAGTGGCCCAAGTTTTACTGTTTACTGAATCGGGCTTCCACATAAGATTTGATTTTTTAGAAAGGATCTGCGGCTCTAGAAAAAAGTTGGAAAACCTCTGGTCTAGCACTTTGTACCACCAAGGAAACTGAGGCCCAGAGAGAGGAGGTGACTTGTCCAAGATCATACAGCAAATGAACAGTTGAGCAGGGACTGAAAGTCAGAATTTCAGAGGAGCGTTTCAGTGCCTGTAACAGAACCTGGCTTGGTGTCTGTGCTGCAGAGACTGGATGGGGTTTCCCAGGCAGCCCTGTGCCCAGCTGACCCCCAGTGCCTGGGAAACAGCAGCTGGACCCCGGGGTAGGTTCAGTTTGGGTGCCTCAGAGTGGCTGGCTGTGTGGGGAGGTTCCTGGGACTGGAGAGAAGGGCTTTACCGGGAACACGGCCAGGAAGCGTGCCCACGGCTCTCTGGGGCCACAGCCGGAGCTGAGTCCTATGTAAGAGGGCATCTCAGGAGGTTAGAAATACAGCTCGTCTCGGGGTTTAGGCAGAGCTGGGACTCAGAGGGTGAGTCAGAGTCTGGGAGGGGGGTGGGGAGAAGCCCGTTCATTCATTGTTCTCCACGCCTGCGCCTCTGGGAGGGGGTCCTCCCTCCCTCCAGGATGCTGAAGCAAGGCTGCCCGGGAGGTTTGGGGGCTCTGGGGAAGCCATATCCACTGCTCACCAAGGGGGACGCTGGGCAGAGTGAGGCAGGCCCTTTTCTGGGGATTGTTCGGTTGTGCCTGAAGTCTGCTTACTTTCCTGGTGCTGCAAGGTAATTAAATAGTTAGTTAATCACCTTAACCCACGGAACTGCAGCTCAGTCCGCTGTGCTCCAGAACCTGGGCTTCATCCAGGTGAACCCAGTCTTGACATGGTGCTTCAGCAGGACTCACACACTGTGGTCGAGGGTTGGGGGGATGGCTTTGCTTGATATCTGGACCCAAGAGGCAGCTATTCTGGTGCCAGGCAAGAAGGGAGAAGGGGCTGCCTTCTTTTCCGGCTCTGCCCCCAGGCCCCCACGTCCTCTGTTAAATGAGGGGCTTGGGGTCCCTTCACCCCCTAGGGCCGGATGTCTGCTGCCCAGCCATTACTCAGACCTGCTTTCTGGAACTTGGCCGCCCAAGGCGTCATGGGGCTGTGGCTTCCAGGCCCGTCTGGGAGCCCTGTGGACTCTGCCCATCCGGGGTGAGGAGGAGCTGCATCGCGGATGCCTCCTGCCATCAGCTGTCAGGTTATTTTGGTGTAAACTGAAAATACTCCAGGAATTGTGTGTTGAGTCCCCACAGCTTGCAGGGTGGGACTGCAGTAGGAGCAGCCAGGGAGGCTGGTTGTGGCTAAGGGTGGCCCTGGAGAAGCAAGGGTTCCCAGTGGTGAGGTGGGGAGCTGCATTTTGCCACCCCAAAAAGTGGCCTCCTTTGGGGCTGGGCCCTGGGAGTGGTGGGGGCATCCGGGGCCTGTGGGAAGGCGCTTTGCTCAACAAGCTTGGCACTGAGACAGGATACCTCCTGCAGCCCCGCTAGGACTGCGCCAGCTTCTCCCTATCCCAGGGGCTTGGCTTCTGGCTAGTTAGGGGCCCAACGGGGACAGTTATGTGGCCCCGGGCAGAGAGGTCCCGCTGTCTGTTTGCTGAAGGAGGAAAAACAACACGTGGACTATTGATTCAGCCTCACCTTGGCGCTCCTGGCCCAGCAGCCGGTGTTTGCCCTGGCTGCCTGGCTCAGGTTACGCAAGGCTGGTGGGCGTGGAGTGAGTGAGGGGGTGGCTGGGGGCCTCCAGGCGGTTGCAGGGCAGGGCAGGACTGGGCACTCGAGCTCCCCAGGAAACAGTGTAAAAAGACCCTGGGTCCCTGACTTTGCTGCCGGCTGCCAGACTGGGCCATAGAAGGAGGCGAAGCCACTGCCACCCACTATGCTCACCCCCAAAACCCCCATCCCACCTCGGGTTGCCCATGTTTTTTCGCACGGGCCGTGGGGCTCTGCAGACAACTCCCTATGGCTGGGTCTGCTTTGCTGAACTGGAAAACCCTAGGGAGCCTTGTAGATGCAGCCCTTGAAAAAAAACAGTATTCCTTTATGAAACATACCTAGGTAATTTGGAAAATACACAGTGACAAGGAAGATAACAATCATAATTTTCACCATCTTGAGAGAACCATTGTTAACATTTGAGCATGTGTCCTTCCAGATTCTGCTTTGTGGTTATATATAAATATACACATATAAATGGTTTTTAAAAAACAACCTGGGATCGTGTACCTACAGTTTTATAACCCATCTTTTTTATTGCTATTCTGGCGAGCATTTATTCGATGGTTGTTTCTGATTTTGAGTGACTCAGGCCTTGATGCCCTCCATTCCACGTCCGTATTCCTGTGTGGAGAGAGGACTGGGAGCCTGGGTGTGTGCAGGGGTCCGTCCGTCTGTCCGGCTGGATTTCTGCCTCTCCCCACCGGGGCCCCTTTCTGGCCCAGATGGAGCCACGGGTGGAGGCAGTATCAGCATGCGGCTCAGAGGAACTGACCGGCGCCTCCTCTCCGCCCTTGATCCTCCCAGAGCCGGCAGACCTCCTCCGCCTGCAGCCCTGCCCGTCTCAGCCCCATGTCCCCACCAGTCAGCCCCGGGCCACAGGCAGTGAACAGGCACGCAGGAGCCAAGGCCCTGTGAGCAGGCCTAGAAGACGGGGGCTCCGGGGTCCCGGCCACCTGTCCCCTCCATGGAGCTGAGGCCCTGGTTGCTATGCGTGGTAGCAGCAGGGGCCTTGGTCCTGCTGGCCGCTGAGGCCTGTGGCCAGAAGGTCTTCACCAACACCTGGGCCGTGTGCATTCCTGGAGGGCCTGCCGTGGCGGACAGTGTGGCACGCAAGCATGGCTTCCTCAACCTGGGCCAGGTAGGTGTTCTCACCACCTGCTGGTCTTGACATAGGATGTTGCCAGGGGTTGGGGGGTGGTGAGGGCAGGGTTCCAGCACCAGGAGCAGGATTGTGAGGCTGTCTTTTCAGGGGCACCTGGGTAATATGCATGTTCTGGGTGTCTGGGGGAACCGGAGCAGCTGCTTGTCCTGCGCTTGGCCTTCTAGCATAGATTGCTGGAGAGCCAGTCCCCCTCAGTCCCCACACCTTCTTACTGGGTCCTGGGCAAGGAGCAGATGCGCCACCAGCCCCTGCCGTTGTGAGCCTGCCCTGCCTCCTGCCTCCCTAGGGACTGACAGATGGAAAGCCCAGCTCCGTCTCCCTGCTCTGTTGCAGATCTTCGGTGACTATTACCACTTCTGGCATCGAGCAGTGACAAAGCGGTCCCTGTTGCCTCACCGCCTGCGGCACACCCGGCTGCAGAGGGAGCCTCAAGTGAGTGCCCCAGCCCCTCCTGCTGCCGCCCTTCCCCTCGGCTCCTGGGAGCATCCCTTTTCCACCCCGCTCCTCCATCCACCCCATCCCCCCTCACAGGTGCAGTGGCTGGACCAGCAGGTGGCAAAGCGCCGGACCAAACGGGACCTGTACCAGGAGCCCACAGACCCCAAATTTCCTCAGCAGTGGTACCTGGTATGTGGCCTCTGGGCCCTGGGCCCTCCTCCCCAGCTGCATCCAGCCTTGGAGGGGACCCTGGAAAGGATGAGGCCGCCTTTGAGGCCACCTCTCATTCTTCCTCTTTCTGTCTGCAGAGCAGCCTCTCCCTTGCCCAGCTGGCTACGCCTGGGCTTGCCCTCCCAGAGTCCTTTACACTTCCATGGGGCCCAGACAACCAGTGGTGGCATTTCAGGAGTGGGGTGGGTAGAGAAGGAGGTTTTGGGGTGGCAAAGGGATTCTTCAAGTAAGTGCCAAGGTGATGGGTGGGGTGTCTCTGCAGTCTGGCGTCACCCAGCGGGACCTGAATGTGAAGGAGGCCTGGGCCCAAGGCTACACCGGGCGTGGGATTGTGGTCTCCATTCTGGACGACGGCATAGAGAAAAACCACCCGGACTTGGCAGGCAATTATGTGAGGAGGTGGGGGAGGGAGTGGCTACCTGGTGAGGGGTGCCTGGGACAGGCCTGTTCTGCCAGTGGGGTCAGGCTGCTCTTGACGATGGCCATGTCCTTCCAGGATCCCGGGGCCAGCTTCGATGTCAACGACCAGGACCCTGACCCCCAGCCTCGGTACACACAGATGAATGACAACAGGTAAGAAATGGTGGGCCTCGTCTCTGCCTCTTTTCCTCTCTTCCACTGAGGAAGCAGGGCTGGGCCTGGGCTAAGACATGGCCCACCCTAGAGGCTGAAGTCTTTCCTGCAGCCTTGGGCTCTGGCTGGGGCTCTGAGGGCGGGTTTGGTCGGAGGAAGTTGGCCACAGGCTGAGTAGAGTGGGTGGGAGTGGGTCGTGCACGCACGTGGGACCGTGGTCATGGGGGAGAGATGTGCTGGTGCTTCCTGCTCCTCAGGCCGTCCCGCTGTGGCCCGCCTGCCGCTAATGCTGTGCTCTTGTCCCTGCAGGCACGGCACCCGGTGTGCAGGCGAGGTGGCCGCAGTGGCCAACAACGGCGTCTGTGGCGTGGGCGTGGCCTACAATGCCCGCATTGGAGGTGGGTGCGGCCTTGGCCAGCTTGTCTCTGGGGGGGCCCCGCTGGGGGGGATTTTCTCCACCTACTTCCCATCTGGCCAGTGCCTGTCACTTTTCCACTGTGGATCCTTTTGGCCACATGGCTATTCCTCAGAGGGTCTTAGCAATTCATAATGCCGATGGCCCTGTGCTATGGGGCAGGATGTTTCTTAGCAGAAGTCTCACCACCCACTCTGAGTCCTTCCATAGCAGGCCTAGATCACCACACTCTGCAGGAACCCAGAGACTCCTTCTTGCCCAGAATGTGTGGTTGAGAGCAGGGGGTGTTTTCTTTTCCCCACCCTGGGTCTGGTCTGTGAAAGGAGAGGCGGGCCAGGGAGTTCGGGCTCAGGGCTTCCCAGCACCAGCCCCTCTCCTCCCCTGCCTGTCCTCTGGTGCAGGGCTGGGGTGCTCCCGGGGGGCATCTGGCCGCTAGACCCACACGGCAGCCCTCTCCCTGATCCCCTTTGTGGCCAGGGGTGCGCATGCTGGATGGTGAAGTGACAGATGCTGTGGAAGCACGCTCGCTGGGCCTGAACCCCGACCACATCCACATCTACAGTGCCAGCTGGGGCCCCGAGGACGACGGCAAGACCGTGGACGGGCCAGCCCGTCTTGCCGAGGAGGCCTTCTTCCGTGGGGTCAGCCAGGTGAGGTGGGCACCTGGCCCAGCCCTGGAAACCGGGCATGGCCTCCGGGAGCAGGCTGGCTGCTAGCTTTTCCATAGCTTTCTTCCTGGGTTTTTCTGTTCCTATTTGTTTATACTTGTGTTTAGTTTTAATTTTACACGAAGCGTGTTTATCAGAACATTAATGGACTATAAGGACTTAGAAATTACTAGAAAAGAGAAAAATAAATAAAAGTCACCCATAATTCCAGCTCCTGGAATCAACACTGCAAGCATTTTGGTAGTGGTACTATTTTTGAACCATCAGGGATCTCAGGGGAGCCAGGGAGTGGATAGAGGGTCCCCCAGGAAGTCCCCTCCAGCCTTCCCCATCTCCAGCAGCACCCGCCCACCAGGCCTCCCCCACCCTGTTCTCTGTCCACAGGGCCGCGGGGGGCTGGGCTCCATCTTCGTCTGGGCCTCAGGGAACGGGGGCCGGGAACATGACAGCTGCAACTGCGACGGCTACACGAACAGCATCTACACGCTGTCCATCAGCAGTGCCACGCAGCTCGGCAACGTGCCCTGGTACAGCGAGGCCTGCTCGTCCACACTGGCCGCCACCTACAGCAGTGGCAACCAGAACGAGAAGCAGATCGTGAGTCTCTGCCTGGGTGGGGGCAGGGGAGATGGGGCTGCCTGCTGGCTCTGCCTGGGGCCCCCCCAGCCAACCCCATCTGCCCCCCCGCCCCGCCTGGCTGGGTGATGGCAGCTCAGCGACTGTGGGAGGGGAGCCCGGACTCTCCAGGACTGTTGGGGGTCCTGGAGCTGTCTGAAGCCCCTGGGAAGTATAGGCTCTCCCTAAAAACAGGTATTGCCCCTAACAATCTCCAACCTCTAGTCCTACCCCTTGTTCCTTGGGAAACTGGAGCCCAGAAAGGGCCGGACATTGGCCTGTCCACAGCAAGTTGGGACCGAGGTGCCGTGGCCCTGGCTCCTGTGCCCTCTGAGGGGCTAAGGGCCTCTAGGCGGAGGAGAGGGCAGGGGACTCCTGTGGTCCCACCCCCCACCCGGCCTAACACCACTGTCCTCCTGGTAGGTGACCACCGACTTGCGGCAGAAGTGTACAGAGTCTCACACGGGCACCTCGGCCTCTGCCCCCTTGGCAGCTGGCATCATCGCTCTCACACTGGAGGCCAAGTAAGTGGGTGGGGGCTGAGGGGCAACCCTGCCCTTCCAGTGCCCTCTGCAGGGCAGCCCTTGGTTTCCAGCATCTATCCGGAGAGACTGAGCCCCTGGCCTCTCCCTCCCACCTCTGCAGTAAGAATCTTACCTGGCGGGACATGCAGCACCTGGTGGTACAGACCTCAAAGCCAGCCCACCTCAATGCTAACGACTGGGCCACCAATGGTGTGGGCCGGAAAGGTGAGGACAGGACTGGGGGAAGGTGGTGGGACACTCTGTGCCTCCCAGCTGATGCCGCCTTCCCTGCCCACAGTGAGTCATTCGTACGGCTACGGGCTGTTGGATGCAGGTGCTATGGTGACCCTGGCCCAGAACTGGACATCGGTGGCACCCCAGCGGAAGTGCATCATCGAAATCCTCACTGAGCCCAAGTGAGGGTTGGGCCCTGGCTGGGAGAAGGCTGGCAGGGCCTGAGGGTTGCAGGGGTGCCGGCTGGTCCCTCTGGGCCAGGCTGACAGACTGTTGTGGCACTTTCTGCACAGGGACATTGGGAAGCGGCTAGAGGTGCGGAAGACTGTGGCCGCCTGCCAGGGGGAGCCCAACCATGTCACCCGGCTGGAGCATGCTCAGGCGAGGCTCACCCTGTCCTACAATCGCCGTGGTGACCTGGCCATCCACCTGGTCAGCCCCATGGGTACCCGCTCCACCCTGCTGGCCGCCAGGTGCTTGTCCTATCCCCTCCCCGGCTCATCCTCACTCTCACCCCACATGCAGTCACTCACGCTTCTGGGTGGGCCACACAAACTGAATGGCCACCAAAGACTTGTCAGTGGGGACACTGTTGGCATTTGGGGAGGGACTGTTTTGTCCTGTGGGACTGTCCCATATCACAGGAGTCCAGGGCTTCTGCCCATGAAATGCTGGTAGTGTGCCTTCCCATGGATAGCTCCCTTGCATGGTTCAAGAATCTTCTGGTTGAGAACATCTGACCTGCTGGGAAACAGAGCCAGCAGGCATTTCCAGCCCACCGGGGTTGTGCTGTGCTGGGGGAAGCCGTGTGGTCCATGTGTCGTGGGCGTGGGGTCCCCCAGAGGCCTCACACGAGTGTGTACCCTTCTCCCCAGGCCGCATGACTACTCTGCAGACGGGTTTAACGACTGGGCCTTCATGACAACACATTCCTGGGATGAGGACCCCTCTGGCGAGTGGGCCCTGGAGATTGAGAACACCAGCGAAGCCAACAACTATGGTCCGGGGGGAGCTCAGAGCTGGGGGGCGAGGGGGACAGCAGGCGGGTCTGGGGTGCTGCAGCCAGTGCTAACTCTGGTCTCCTCCCTGACCCCGGGATAGGGACACTGACCAAGTTCACCCTTGTGCTGTACGGCACCGCCCCCGAGGGGCTGCTGGCGCCTCCTGAGAGCAGCGGCTGCAAGACCCTCACGTCCAGCCAGGCCTGCGTGGGTCAGTAAGGGTGTGGTTGGGGCTGGGGCCTGAGGCTGGAGGGGACAGAGGGTAGCTGTCCTAAAGCCCAGATCCAGTAGGAAAAGGGGTCTGAAGACCCTGGGGCCCTCAGGATGACCCCAGTTCTGGGGCTATAAGCTCCTGGGGGCTTCTCGGTCCTGGACTTGCCCGGCCATGTGGCCACTGTCCACTCGGTTGACACCACCTTCTCTTCTGTGCTGGCAGTGTGTGAGGAAGGCTTCTCCCTGCACCAGAAGAGCTGTGTCCAGCACTGCCCGCCGGGCTTCACTCCCCAAGTCCTCGATACCCACTATAGCACAGAGAACGATGTAGAGACCATCCGGGCCAGCGTCTGTGCCCCCTGCCACACCTCGTGTGCCACATGCCAAGGGCTGTCCCCCACGGACTGCCTCAGCTGCCCCAGCCATGCCTCCCTGGACCCTGTGCAGCTGACATGCTCCCGGCAAAGCCAGAGCAGCCGAGAGTCCCCTCAGCAGCAGCCCCCGCCGCCCCGGCTGCCGCCGGAGGTGGGAGTGGGGACAGGGCCGCGGCTCCGGGCCGGGCTGCTGCCTTCGCACCTGCCAGAGGTTGTGGCCGGCCTCAGCTGCGCCTTCATCGTGCTGGTCTTTGTCACTATCTTCCTGGTCCTGCAGCTGCGCTCTGGCTTCAGCTTTCGGGGCGTGAAAGTGTACACCATGGACCGCGGCCTCATCTCCTACAAGGGGCTGCCCCCCGAGGCCTGGCAGGAGGAAGGCCTCTCTGACTCCGAAGAGGACGAGGGCCGGGCCGAGAGGACCGCCTTTATCAAAGACCAGAGCTCTCTTTGACGAGCGCCCCCTGCCTGCCCCTCCAAGCCCATCCCCTCCTTGGGCACTTTTTAATTCACCAAAGTATTTTTTTATCTTGGGACTGGGTTTGGACCCCAGCTGGGAGACAAGAGGGGCAGAGACTGCTTCCCATACTCTCGGGCCACCTGGCAACCTGAGGTGGGGTCCGAGGACCAGCTGGGGCCAGGGGAGGGTCTCCCCCCATGCCAGCCCCCGCTCCATGCAGAGGAAGGAGTGAACCTTTTAGGGCAGCTTTCCAGGGCCCAGGCCCCGCCGGAGCTCCTGCGGAGTGAAGTAGGGGCAGCACTGCTCTTGGGGGCTCCTGACCCAAGCGGCAGCTCTTGCCCCTTCCTGTCCTCAAAAGCAATAATGGTCCCCATCCCAGCAGCAGGGGGGCTGGCCTAGGCGGTACTGGAAAGAGGAGGCCACCTCTCCAAGGGCCTTTGCATCCCTGCCCCTGTTCCCATGGCTGGTGAGCCTCAGGCAGAAGTGATTGAAGGAAGGGCTCACGGCAAGGCAGGTGCTTCCAGGGTGTGCGCGTGCGTGTGTGCCCATCCCTCTGCCCCCATCCACAGCTGGCAGCCCGCTGGGCGCGGCCGGCCCAGGCAGAGCCCCGTGCTGGTTCCTGACCACCCTGTCCGCTCTGGCACCCCCCTTCCGCTGGGGCCTAAGTCCCTGTTTTCTGAGCCCGGGGCTGCCTGGGCTGTTGGCACTCAGCCTTGGAGCCCCTGGGTGGGTGGTGGGGAGGGACGGTGGCCCAGCCGGCCTCTGCCACCTCCCACCCAATGCTGCTTTCCCCTGTGGGGATCTCAGGGGCTGTTTGAGGATATATTTTCACTTTGTGATTATTTCACTTTAGATGCTGATTTTTTTTTTGTATTTTTAACGGGGGGTAGCAGTTGGACCCCCCACCTTCCCATACCCCCCTGTCCACCCTGCTGTTCCCCCGGCTCCCCTGGCCCTGAAGTGTGGGGTCTGCAGCATGTTGCTGAGGAGTGAGGAGCTGAGCCCAGGTCCCAAAGAGGCAGGCAGGCCCTAGGAAAGAGAGCTCACCCTGGGCGGGGCAGGCTGGCAAGGCGTTGCAGATGGAGTTCGTCGTGCCATGGGCTCATGGGTCACTGGTTCTGTAAGTGCCAGGGGTGGGCAGGCACTGGCACTGAGCCCCCTCCAACACTGTGTCCTGGTGGAGAAAGCACTGACCTGCCCCACAAGTCCCCCTCTTCTGACGTGCCTTTTGCACCCCTCCCATTAGGACAATCAGTCCCCTCCCACCTGGGAGACCCCTTTTCTTTCTCTCCCCTGGCCCTTCCTGGCACCCAGCCACCTGCCCAGGGGTGCCCCCTCCTCATTCCTTACCCTCGTGGCCAGCCTGGCTGGTTCTGTAAGATACTGGGTTGGTGCCCAGTGATTTTTTTCTTGTAATTTAAACAGGCCCAGCATTGTTGGTTCTATTTAATGGACACAAGATAATGTTAGAGGTTTTAAAGTGATTAAACGTGCAGACTATGCAAACCAGGCCTGGTCTCCAGTGTGGTGATGTTTGTTCCAGGGCCCCGGACTGCATCTGGGGTGGGGGACCAGTCAGGTGTCATGTCCTGTCTGCCTCTAGGCGCACCAAGTCAGAGCCCCAGAGTCCATCTCCCAAGGGGCTCTAGGGCCTGCTGCAGGGCATAGGGGGTTGTGGAAGGAGACAAGCTGCCAAGGGTGGGGCTGGGCACCTCCACCTGCACAGGCCTGGTCTCCAGCAGGGTGGACAGGCACGGTCTATGTCCCCTTTGCTCGGGGTCTCCCTTGGCTGGGGAGGCCCAACCACCAGTTGGGTGGGTGAAAGGGCTGAGGTCCAGCAGGGACGCTCAGCCGCCTCCATGGGTGGCCTGACAACCAAGATGGCTTTTGCTGGGAAGAGCCCGAGCCCCACTTAGGTGAGCCTGGGCCTCTCCACTTGCAGCCGGCCCAGCCTGCCCCAGTCTTCCCTCCCTGCCTGGAGGTAGGGGAGTGGGGACAGGCCCACTAGGACCTGTGCCGGAGAAGCAGGCTTCTCCTTGGGTATTTATTTGGAAACTTTATTCGAACAAAGGCTGGTGCCTCAACTCTCCTTAGGGAACCCAAAGGGGCGGGGAGGCCTGCAGTAGGCGTCCCCCTTCCTCTTCTGGGGCCACCCCACTGCCCACAGCTTCGGGAGCCCTGCCTGATGCCTGCCTGCAGCCTGACCCCGGGCTGGCCCCCTAAGCCCGCACCCTTGGGCGCCTCCCCTGTTCCTGGGCGCAGCCCAGACCCCGGGGAGCGGGGCGCAGGCTGCTCCCCACACAGCCATTCTTTCCCGGCCCCCTCCTCCCTTCCGTTTCCGTGGCCGTATGGCCGGCCGGGAGGCAGCAGCCCAGCGGGCCTCAGGGCGCTGCCGCCCGCCCCTTCCCCTCAGGCCCGCCCCAGCCCCAGCCAACT
Source organism: Smutsia gigantea (assembly GCA_032199065.1). Lineage (NCBI taxonomy): Eukaryota > Metazoa > Chordata > Mammalia > Pholidota > Manidae > Smutsia > Smutsia gigantea. The sequence goes on along the minus strand of JAVSCE010004861.1, from coordinate 16,182 downwards.
GAAACCGCGGGAGGAGGAAGCGCGGAATCAGGAACTGGCCGGGTGGGCGCTGGGCAGACGCCGTCCTCCGCGGCCCCAGGAGCAGCTGCCTGCGCAGGTAACTCCGGCCCAAGGCCCAGGAGGGGACAGCGGTGCAGGGAGCAGGGCCGTGGGCGGGCGTCAGGCAGGATCCCCAGAGCAGTTGCCGGACAGGGCAGGGCTGGGGCCGCCTGGGCAAGGGCGGGGCAGGCTTGGCCCTGCAGAGGACCCCGGGCACCCACGCCCCTGCAGTGGGTGCTGCGGGGGAAGGGACCAGGGAGGGAGGCTCTGGGTGGTTCCTGTTCCAGGACCTGGACAGGCCTCGGACGCAGGAAGCCCTGAGGATCAGTTCCAGGCCAGGCCACTGTTTTGTACCTATGGCGGCACTTCATGAGGACAGGTCCCCACCTCCTGCCTGCCCGCAGCTCTTCTTGCCCCAGAAGCCCCCAGCCTGCCTGTCCCACCCCTCCACCTCCTGCGGCTGCCTCACTCCCGGTGGTGGCCCTTCCCTCTGTCCCCAGGACGGCACTATGGGCTTCTCTTCTGAGCTGTGCAGCCCCCAGGGCCATGGCGCAGTGCAGCAGATGCAGGACGCCGAGCTTCGGCTGCTGGAGGGCATGAGGAAGTGGATTGCCCAGCGGGCCAAGAGTGACAGGGAATATGCGGGCCTGCTGCACCACATGTCCCTGCAGGACAGTGGGGCCCAGGGCCGGGGCGTCGGCCCCGACAGCCCCATCAGCCAGGTGGGCCTCCCGGACCCCGGCCCGCCCCTGCTGAGGCGCTCCCCCGGCGCGGGGTGTGTCTGCCTGCCCCCGTCCTGTCCTGGCGACCCCTGGGGAGGGTTGGATTTGGGGGAGGGCCCGGGAAGCCACTGTCCCCCAGCCTGTCCTGCCCACCCTGTGCGGTAGTCCTGGGCGGAGATCACCAGCCAGACGGAGGGCCTGAGCCGGTTGCTGAGGCAGCACGCGGAGGACCTGAACGCGGGGCCCCTGAGCAAGCTAAGCCTGCTGATCCGCGAGCGGCAGCAGCTGCGCAAGGCCTACAGCGAGCAGTGGCAGCGGCTGCGGCAGGAGCTCTCCAAGGTGCGCGGTGGGCGGCCGGGCCTTACCTGCTGATTTCTGCCTCAACTTTGAGGCTGAAAGGGCTGGTTTTGCACAAGGGGAAGTGGAAGCTCTTGACCACAGGCCCACCACCAGGGCCTGTCCCCGCTTCCTTCCCCCGTCCCCTGACTCGGTCTGGCCCGCACAGGGCCTCTCCGCGCGTTTTCTGTCACCTTCCCGTGTGCCTGGCAGAGAGCGGAGAGTCCAAGGAGGAGCCATGTATCGCCACCTGGAAGGAGTGCGTTCTGCACTGTGTCCCAGCCTGTGCTTCACCAGCTGGCACAGGGGCCAGAGAGACAGAGAGAGGAATGAGGGCTAGCCCGTCGGTCCCGGGCCTAGGCGGATCCCTCCCAGGGCTTCAGAGATACCGCGAGGGAGGAGTGTGGCCCCTGACGCAGAGGTTACGCCTGGGGCTGCGAAGTCAGCCTGCCTGCATTTGAACCTGCCCTGCTCCTGGGTCTAGAGGTTCAACGTGCTGCTCAGCCACTGCACCACATGTGCAAAACCCAGCCTTGCCACGGGCCCACAGCGACCCCTGGTGGCCAGTCTCGTCTGGCTCGCTCTCTCCCCAGAAGCTCATCTAACTCAGCGGTCGGCCCGTTTTCATAGGCGCTTTTCCCCAGCACAGCCATGCCCATTTGTTTTCATATCACCGTGGCTACTACAGAGCTACAGTGGCAGACCTGGGCAGTTTCAACGGAGACTGTATAAGCCTAAAGTGTTTACCATCTGGCCCTTTAAGAAAAAGGCTCATCTCTTCTATACATTCAGCTCAGTTACAGATGGAGAAACTGAGGTTCAGATGATAGGGATGGAACTTGCCCAGAGTATCCCAGTGCATAAACAAGGGAACCAGGAAGGGAACTCTGGTCTTGACTACCTATTGTTCCTGCCACCGGGAACATAGTTTTCAGGACTCAGTGCAAAATGAAAATATGGGGCCCCTTGTCAAAAAAGTTCAAGATGTCACCAACAGGCCATTAAACCAAAGGTGGGACCCTTCTAAATGTGGAGCTCTGCACAATGATGGCACAGGCCACATAGGCCTGCAGCTAGGCCCCACACGCCACCAGGCAGCTCTCTAAGCCAAGGGGGCTCCATGTGTGGCCTGCCCAGTTCCCCTCTGTGCCTCCCCCAGGGGTCTTTCCTTAACCCCGCACCTCTAACTCTAACTTCAGCAGAAGAGGTCAGGCCCCAAGGATCTCCAGGCCTTTTCTGGAGGACGGACTGGGATGTGTGGAGTGTAGGACCCATCCAGAGCTTCACCTCAAGCAGGAGTCTCCTTTGGCCTGGGGACCTGCTGCCCCACACTGGCCTCTCCTCTCTCCCAGACCCACAGCCAGGACATTGAGAAGTTGAAGAGCCAATACCGAGTCCTGGCACGGGACAGCGCCCAGGCCCGACGCAAATACCAGGAAGCCAGCAAAGGTTTGTGGCTTCTCTCGCTGGCAGGGAGGGCATCCCAAGCCAGCCCTGCCTTGTTCACAGGTGCCCAGGGAGTGGGGGCTGCCCAGTCCTCTGCACTGTCACCCCCACCTCCTCCCCTTGCCCCTCCTCCCCTCGCTTGGCAGACAAGGACCGCGACAGGGCCAAGGATAAGTATGTGCGCAGCCTGTGGAAGCTCTTTGCTCACCACAACCGCTACGTGCTGGGCGTGCGGGCTGCCCAGCTCCACCACCAGCACTACCACCAGCTCCTGCTCCCTGGCCTGCTCCAGTCCCTGCAGGACCTGCACCAGGAGATGGCGCACATCCTGTAAGGCCGCCGCCCACCCCACCCCCGCCCCCGCCCCCAAGCTGTCACCTGCCCAGAGGCACGACCCAGAAAATCCAGGCCTGCAAAAGTGAGAATAGGCCCTGGGCCAGGACTGGAGCCAGTCAACCTTAATCACACTGTTCCAGAGCCCCTCACTGCAGGGTTTTATTCTATGTACTGGGCACTGTTCTAGGCTCTGGGATAGAGCAGAGAACAATGTACACAAACATCTGCCCTCTGGGGCTGTTCATGTTAACCGAGAGAGGAAAGAAAGCCAATAAGCCACTAAGTAGAACAGGTAGCACGAGAGAAGCAGTAAGAGCTCTGGAGAAAAATGAAACCAGAAAAGGGGGTTGGGAGGCAGGGAAGGTCAGGGGGCAGGAGGACTTTACAGGTTCAAAGAGAGCGGTGTGGGAGTGCCTCCGAGGTGTGCGAGGGACCGGGGGATGAAAAGAGGCCTTGCCTGAAAGAGGGAAAAGAGGTGCACGGGCCCCGAGGTGGGAGAGTGTCTGAAATCGAGGAATATCAAGGAAGCCAGCGTGGCCTGTTCAGAGTCAGACAGGAGACCCCGGGCACTCAGGGCTGGGAGGGCTGGCTGGGTGGCAGAGGGTCCAGCGGGCCATTGTGAGGATTTTGGCTCAGGGTGGGCAGAAGAGTGACATGGTCTGAGCTGTCCGAATGAGGTCACTCCTGCTGCTGTGTTGAGAATAGACTTCAGGGGCAAGTATGGGGCAGAGCAAGCAGACGGGAGGCTCTGAGAATAATCCAGGCCATGGACCACAGCCACTGGACAGGGTGGTAACACGGAGGGGAGGTCCTGGGTGCATTTGAAAGGTGGGGACAAGAGTTTGCTGTGGACTGGAAGTGGGACGTGAGATAGAGGAGTCAAGGATGGCTCCATGATTTGGCCCAGAGCAGCTGGAAGATGGCGTTGCCACGAGCTCCTGTGGAGAAGGCCATGGGAGAGACAGGCTCAGGAGACAGAAATGGGAGCCCACGTTCAGCTAGTTGGGTTGGGTGCCTAAGAGATGTCCAATGGGACATTTGGATGGATACATGAACCTGGAGCCGCGGAGGTGCTGGGACTAGACATAGAAATGTGGACTCAGCGGGCACAGGATGGCTGGTGCAGGGCCAGAGCTCCTGAGCTCCAGCTGTTAGGCCAGCTGTCCAGAGCAGGAATGCCTATAGCTCACATTTACCGAGCATTTTGCGTGTGCCACACACTGCACACAGGACCTTGTTGGGTCCTTGTTTCGGCTCCTGGCGTCCCCATTGTGCACATCAGGAAGTGAAGCTAAGGGAGATGTCCATCATTTGCCTGTGGTCATTTGGCTGGGAAATGATGAGGGGGCCAGGTGAGCCCCAGAGCTGATGCCAAACCCCGTCTCATGGGCCTGAGCTTCCCAGACGTGCCCAGCCGGGAGCCCCACTGACCAGGGGTCTGTCTGGGGGCAGGAAGGAGATACTTCAGGAATACCTGGAGATCAGCAGCCTGGTCCAGGATGAGGTGGTGGCCATGCACGGGGAGATGGCTGCAGCTGCCGCCCGCATCCGGCCTGAGGACGAGTACCAGGGCTTCCTGCGACAGTACGGGTAAGCCCCGCCTTGCTCCTGCCTGGTGGCAGGGCAGCTGGCCTGCTCACTGATGGGGCGCTGTCCCCCTGAAGGTCCACACCTGATATCCCACCCTGCGTCACCTTTGATGAGTCACTGCTTGAGGAGGGCGAGCTGCTAGAGCCGGGAGAGCTGCAGCTCAACGAGCTGACCGTGGAGAGCGTCCAGCACACGTGCGTGGCGGCCTGGGGCGGGGCGGCTGGCCACTGCCCACACAGAGCTGCCCGGGCCTGCTTGGCCCCTCAGGCACGCACCTGAGGGGCACAGCTCTAACGTGGTGCATCCTTTGGGCACAGGCTGACCTCAGTGACAGATGAACTGGCTGCGGCCACCCAGGCAGTGCGCAGCCAGCAGGAGGCCGTCACCCAGCTGCAGCATGAGCTCCAGAACGAGGAGCAGAGCGTCCACCCCCGGGAGCGGTGAGTGGGCCCGCCTACAGCAGCGGCCCAGCCCTCCTCTCTGCCGCCTCCGGCTGGCTCCTGTCTCTCACCTGTCTCCCACCTGCCCCGGCCTGCAGGGTGCAGCTGCTGGGCAAGAGGCAGGCATTGCAGGAAGCACTGCAGGAGCTGCAGGTAGCGCAGTGCAGCCAGGCCAAGCTGCAGGTCCAGCAGGAGCTGCTGCAGGCCAAGCTGGAGCAGCTGGGACCTGGCGAGCCCCCACCTGTGCTGCTCTTGCAGGACGACCGCCAGTCCACGTCGTCCTCGGTGAGCTGCCCACCCCCCGCCCGCCAACGCCAGCCCTGCCTGCCTGCCCGGCGCGCTCCTTATGTTTGCCCTCCCCCTCCCCAAGCCTGGCCACCCGCTGACGTCTGTCCCTGGCCTCAGGAGCAGGAGCGAGAAGGGGGACGGACACCCACCCTGGAGATCCTTAGGAGCCACATCTCAGGCATCTTCCGCCCCAAGTTCTCGGTGAGTGGAGCCCGGCCTGGGTGGGCACCTCTGCCCTTTAGGGGTGGGCTGGGCCAGGGGTCTCAGAGGTATCCCCCCAAGTCCCTCCCACCAGGGGGTTGGGTTGATCATTGGATTGCTTAGAGAGGGGGCTCTGCCCAGGCTGCTTTCTTTGAGGAGTCTCTCTGGTCCCTGGGATTCTAGGTTGTGGATGTCCCCAGATCCCGCATCCCTGCCCTCCCTTCCTCTCCACCACCGCGTGTGCTGACGTGACCCTCAGCCTCGTTACCCTGTGGCTGTCCCTGCTCTGGGAGTGCTTGGGTGGCTGTGGCCTGGTGGAAAGGGCGCAAGCTTGGTCTTGGATCAGCCAGCCTGGGTTTCCCGGCCCCGCTCTGCCTGGAGTGAGCCCAGGCCAGTCTGCTGCTTGCTCTGGGGGCTCTCCCTGCCACCCAGGCAGTTTGTAAGGACAGAGGGGCAGATGTGAGAGAGACCCCCAGCGGGCCCTGGCTGACCTTGTGGCCCCCCTGAGAAGCTGGCGGAATGAACCCTCCTCACCCCTCCCTCCCCTGCCCAGCTCCCCCCACCCCTGCAGCTGGTCCCAGAGGTGCAGAAGCCCCTGCACGAGCAGCTGTGGTATCACGGGGCCATACCGCGGACAGAGGTGGCGGAGCTGCTGGCACACTCGGGGGACTTCCTGGTGCGCGAGAGCCAGGGCAAGCAGGAGTACGTGCTCTCGGTGCTGTGGGACGGCCAGCCCCGGCACTTCATCATCCAGTGTGCAGACGTGAGTGGGACCCCGGGGCCGGCCCACCCCTCCTCTAGGGGGGACCTTGAGCTGCTAACCTTAGATGCCTCCCTGGCAGAGCTGAACAGGGCACAGAGCCACCAGGTCCCTGCATCAAACTAGAGGCTTAAGCCTTTGGCTTTGGTCTTCCCCTAAGGACAGGGGAGCAGGCTTGTCATGTGCCACCAGAGATGCCCTTTCTACACAGTTCCTCTGCCTCTCACCCGGTAGCCCCTTCTCCCTGCTGTTCTCCCTTTCCTCTCCCGGGGCTCAGACCCCCTCAGCAGTGCAGGCTGTTGACCCCGGGTCCCCCTGCCCCACAGAACCTGTACCGACTGGAAGGAGACGGCTTTCCCAGTATCCCCTTGCTCATCGACCATCTGCTGCGCTCCCGGCAGCCCCTGACCAAGAAGAGTGGCATTGTCTTGAACAGGGCTGTGCCCAAGGTGAGCCTGGCCATGGCGTCTTAGGCAGGGCTTGGGGAGCATGGGTTCAGGCCCCAGAGATCAGAACATGAAGGGCTCTCTGGGTTCACGGTCTACACACAGGGTGCAAAATGACTCCTCACTCCCTGGGAGCCAGCCTCCGTCTAGGTATGGAATGTCAAGGCCACTGCCATCTGTGAGCCCCACACACCGGGCTGGCCCACCCAGTCAGGGCCCCTGCCTGGTCCCCAAAGTCATCTGAGTGTGGTCCTGATATGGTCCAACCGCTGTTTTATGGACTGACAAACAGGTGCCAAGAAATGGAACTGCATTGTTGGGGGTGTTCGGTCCTTTACAGGGCCCAACAGGCCTTCCCTTCACTTCGGGCCCCATGCTTCCCCTTCCACAGGACAAGTGGGCGCTGAACCATGAGGACCTGGTGTTGGGGGAACAGATCGGGCGGGTGAGTTGAGTATTCCGCCAGCCTCCTGGGTCCCATTCCTCCCCAGCCCTGCTTCCTTCCAGCCCACAGGCCAAGTCACACGGAGGCCCGAGCCTCAGAGAGCTCTGCGGCCTTCCTGCCTCCGGTTCCCAGTGCACACGCCAACTCCCCACCCCTAGCCGTAAACCGTCCTGCAGGAAACCCAGAGAAGCCACCTGCCCGAAAACTCCCTGGGGGCGGCCCTGCTGCCAGCACCATCACTCTCAACCCTACCTGACCCCAAATGCAAGTGTTTCAGATTTTCCATGTCACTTTTCTCAGTGAATGTGACAAGTCCGAGGTGACCTTCTCTGGTCCCTGTTGGTTCCCCGACCAGGGGCTAAACTCAGGGAGCCGGGATGAGCAGACCTGAGCACCGAGTAGGGTGTGTGGGGACAAGCAGGCCATCCCCTGAGCAGAGGAGAGGACCAATCCCGGGGAGACTGGTAGGAACCCCAGACCATTTCAGGGGAACTTTGGCGAAGTGTTCAGCGGACGCCTGCGAGCTGACAACACCCTGGTGGCGGTGAAATCTTGTCGAGAAACGCTCCCTCCCGACCTCAAAGCCAAGTTTCTGCAGGAGGCAAGGTGGGTGACCAAAGGATAGTCACGATTCCTGCTACACAGCATCCCTCCGCCCTAGGCGTGCCTGAGGTGCCTGACCTCCTGGTGTTTGATCCTCATGCAGCCCCCAGGCAGGTGTGCCTCCCACAGTGAGGGGGGTGCCTCAGTGCCCCCCCCAGGTCCCCCAGCAGGTCTGCTGGCCTCAGAGGCCATGTTCTTCTCTTCTGCTGCCCTGTCCCTCCTGCCTTGGGTTCCCTGGGGCTCCCGGAGCTGGGGAGGTGAGTGTGTGAGCCCCCAGGTGGGGTCCTCAGCTGCGGTGCCCTCCAGGATTCTGAAGCAGTACAGCCACCCCAACATCGTGCGGCTCATCGGCGTCTGCACCCAGAAACAGCCCATCTACATCGTCATGGAGCTCGTACAGGGTGAGCGGAGGCCGCCGACCCTGGGCTCTGGGGAGCTCCGCTGCCAGGTCGCCCCCAGGAGGCTCAGTGAGGCTTCCCCCGCCCACCCCCAGGGGGCGACTTCCTGACCTTCCTTCGGACCGAGGGAGCCCGCCTGCGGGTGAAGACTGTGCTGCAGATGGTCGGGGACGCCGCTGCCGGCATGGAGTACCTGGAGAGCAAGTGCTGCATCCACAGGTGAGCAGCGGGCGCTGCAGGCCCAGGCTCCGGTGATGCCGTCACCCAGGGCCCCCTGGCAGCCCGTGCCAGCTCCCGAGGCAGAGTTGCCTCTCCTGATGGAGTCCCAGGAGTCCCAGGGGGCAGGGAGTAGCTGGTGTTCGTTGCTGTGGCTGGAGCGCCTGGGCCGGGCGGGTGGCAGGTGCTCACATGCCTGCACGGGCCCATGAGCTCACTCTTTGCCAGGGACCTGGCTGCTCGGAACTGTCTGGTGACGGAGAAGAATGTCCTGAAGATCAGTGACTTCGGGATGTCCCGAGAGGAAGCAGATGGGGTCTATGCAGCCTCCGGGGGCCTCAGACAAGTCCCGGTGAAGTGGACTGCACCTGAAGCTCTCAACTACGGTACCCGCGCCGCGTCCACTCTGGGCCACAGGGCATGAGCTGCGTAGGCCGGGCTCTGGCCAGTGGATGTGGACAGCCCCTCACGCTGCCTCGCCTCCTTGTAGGCCGCTACTCCTCCGAGAGTGACGTGTGGAGCTTCGGCATCTTGCTCTGGGAGGCCTTCAGCCTGGGGGCTCCTCCCTACCCCAACCTCAGCAACCAGCAGACCCGGGAGTTCGTGGAGAAGGGTAAGGGAGCCCTGCTGCGGGCGGCAGCCTGTGGGCCCGGCCCTCTCCCCAGCACTCCAGCTGGCCTCTTCTGGGCCTCTGGCCTTCCCCCAAGGGCAGAAGAATCCTGTAGCTGCCACTGAGAGAGCCCTGGCTTTGTGCCAGACACATGCTGTCTCATTTATTCTGCACGGCATGTGAGGGAGAGATAGCGTACATCCTTCTCACAGATGGAAAGATGGAGGCTGGCAGAGTCCACACAGCCAGCACATGGTGGGACTGACCTTCGGACCCCTGTGAAGAAGAGTGCTCCCGGAGAACAGTGCATGCTGAGCCCACACTGCTCACAGGACCGCCCCCGGGCGCTCATACTCCCTCCTCACGCCCCTGTTCTGTGCCTGTCCTCACAGGGGGCCGCCTGCCCTGCCCTGAGCTCTGCCCTGATGCTGTGTTCAGGCTCATGGAACAATGCTGGGCCTACGAGCCTGGGCAGCGGCCCAGCTTCAGCACCATCTACCAAGAGCTGCAGAGCATCCGAAAGCGGCACCGGTGAGGCTGGACCCCGCTTCTCAAGCCAGAGGTCTCCACAGGCGAGATGTTCCTCCCCACTGGCTCCAGCCCGCACACAGTTGGACAGCTCTTTAGAGACCTGGACTCTGGCCATGGTGGCCAGGCTGCCAGGAGGCTGCAGCTTCCTGTCTGCTGTGCATCCCAGGGCTTCCTCTTCCTGGCAGAAATAATAAAACCACTTGTGCCCATCAGGTGCCCTTGGCCACGTGTGCTACTCCAGAGGCAGGTCTTAGGAGGAGAGAGGGCCAGACGGGGGCCGTGGGAAAGGAAGAAGATGGGCAGTGTTCACAGGGCAGAACTGACCAGTCTAGGAGCTGCTGATTGGGAGACATGGGGAAGAGGGAGAGATCAGGGTGGTATATAGGCTCTGACCAGGTGGCAGTGTCATTCCTGAAATGGGATCGCTGGCAGAGGAGCAGAGCTGCGGGTGGGGTGGTGAGCCTGGCGCTCTGAGGGGTGGGAGGGGATGTCAGTGTGACGCAGAAGTCCAGAAGCCCAGATGGAAGTAAAGGCCAGCCGTCGGGATGTGAAAGCCATTGGCTTGTACGTGTTAGTAGTTGACACCATGAACGTGTACAGCAGCGAGAGGAGAGGGCCAGGGGAAGCCAGAGTTTCGCTCCAAGGGGACTGGAGTGGCTGAAGAGAAAGCAAGCTCTTCCCAGGGAGTCATCTCTCCACAATTCACCGAGCAACAGGGCAGCAGAGTGGGGAGCCCTGACCTCCCCTAAGTCCCCATGGGATCTGAAACTTTTCCAGCAGCAGCAGCAAAGGTCAAAAAGACAAAGTGTGAACAAACTGAAAAACGGACACTGGGAACGAGGGCTGGCACCAAAGAACAAAGCGGCGAGGACTCTGAGGCACAGGGGCCATCCCTCGAGAGAGCTTAGGAAATAGTTGACATCCTTTTTTCAGAGATAAAAGCCCATCACTTGTTAAACAAGAGGAAATCAAGTTAGAGTGTGACTAAATGAAAATACGAAGACGTCAAATCGTGCTCCCACTGGAAGTGGTAAAAAGGAGAGCTGAACAGCTCAGCTTCCGTGTGGGATGGAGTAGGTCTCCCCAGGTCCCCACAACTCAGAGGCAACAAGTGAGAAAGAGACTGGAGAGTGGTGGGAGAGATAAGGACTGGAAGAAACAAACTCTCCAGGAGGAAAGAATCCCTCCAAGGTGAGCTCATGATGGGTGGCTATTTTCTCCTCGGAGACATTGCTGATTTAGGGCATCTCTGATGATCAGAATGGCCCAGAGAGACTCTCCTGGGGGACAGAGAAATGAACGGTTTCTGGTGTGGGCAGGGGCTATGCTGTGGACTGGGCACAAGAAGAGCTCAAAATGCGAAGCCAGTTTTTGCTGACTTTTTTGCCATGGAGGATTGGCTGAGTTCTGGAGCAGCAACTGGCAAGGGCTGGGCTGGAAAGGCAAGTTCCACAGTCAGTGCTTGGAGGGAGGTGGCCTGAAATAAATAATGAGTCCTCCCCTCAAGATATTGGCCAGATTTTGAACCTATGTGGGTTGGGAGGCTAAAGAGCTAATCTCAAAATCTCTGAAGAGAAGAACTTGAAGGGCAGAGAGAGAGACAGACTGGCCAGATGTTCAACCCCAAATTCGAGGGAACAGGGATAGTCCAGAGGAGGACTGTGTTGTATAACTCTGCTCCAACTCAGCTCAATACTCAATTATGTCAAGATGACTAGATCCTCTGGGGCTGGGGGTAGGAGAGAGTGACAACATAGTCTGAAGTCCCTGCTCTTCTTTTATACCCAATATGCACATAACATACAAGCAAAAATTATAAAACATGGAGAATGGTGGGGGTGGGGAAGTGGGGCCAGGGTCTCATGCATAAGAGGAAAAATAAACAACAGAAGCAGGCTCACAGGTGATGCAGATATTGGAATTGGCAAACAAGGATTTAAAAATAACTGATTAATGTGTTAACTGGAGAAAAATATGGAAAAAATAGATGCAAATATACAGAATTTAAACTAAAGATTGGAATCCATCTAAAAAGAATCAAAAGAGCAGGTAGAACTGAAAAATACCACCTCTGAAATTACCAGCTCACTGGATAGGTTTCATAAAAATTCACAGAACTGAAGGGTAAAGCCTCAGTCAGAGATTGGACACACCAGAAGACAGAATTCATGAACTTGAAGACAGATTAATAGAAGGTATCTAAACTGAAGTACAAGGAGAAAAAAAAAGAACAGAAAAAATAGAGCCTAAGCAACACGTGGGACTCTAATGAGTAACTGAAGTTCCAGAAGGAGAGAGAATTTAGGAATAAACTGGAAATAGCCCAGATGTCTATACAGCAATACAAAAGATCAGACCACTGACCCATGCACCAATCTCAAAGAATCAAAGATATGTTGATTCAAGAAGCCAGACGTGAAAGAGGACATACTTATGATTCCACTTTATGAAGTTCAAGAACAGGCAAAACTAAGCTATAGAGAAGTCAAAATAGTGGTTATATCGGAGGGGTGCTGGGGAAGGGGTATGAGGGTGAAGGGCACCAGCTCCCCGTGGTATCCTTATGGCCTTGCACATCCCCACGAGGCTTGGGCAGCCTGACTTGAGTCTTGACAGAATGACTTGAGCAAGGGACAGAAGCAGCATAGAGAAGGGCCTCCCTCCCTTGTGGAGGACTGCCCCAGGTCACTTCTCACCCCTCTTCCTAGGGTCAGGTGAGTGCAGCGCTGTATGAGCCACAGGCTATACAACTGCTCTGCTGTAGGTTAGAGTGGGCTCCATGGTCGCAGACAGGCTGCCACCACACCTCCTGTCACCTGGACCTTCTGGGTCAGTGCCACCCTGTGGAACTAGGGATGCGAGAAGTTGTGGGCAGACAGGAGGGACACCAAGAGAGCTGAGGCTTGTGCTTTTCGGACTGCTGTCTGGCCCAGCACTTCCAGGACTCTCCCTGACCCCCTTCCTAGGCAAGCAGGATTAGATTGGAGGCTGAGGTCCTTCTGTCCTCAGTGGAGATGGAAGGGCCCTGTGCAGCAGCAAAGGTTGCCAAAGCTTCTCGGCCTTCCAGACACGGCGGCCCAGCCACTGGGACACTGGGACATGCCCACAGGCGTGGCTAAAAGCTTACCCTGTCTGGATGTGGAAATGGCTCTCGATTGGATAATGGATTGCTGCAGTTTTGGGGTGGGCCCTTTTGAGCCAATAGGTTTTCAAATGTAACCAACTCTGTTGAATGAATTGTGGGAATAGATGTTTTGAGTATGTGTATTACTTCTCTTAATTGAAAGGGATGTTCTCAATGGGGAAATGTCACAATTAGGATAGTGGTGATTAGGATAGAGACAAGAGGTCACTTCTCCTGACCTAGCCAAGTGGTTACCATGAAGCAGAACAGGATAGAGGAATGGGATGGGATGGGATGGGATGGGGTTGGGGGACCACTCTCTTCATCAAGGAGCTCGTGGGCTTAGGGGTGTTCAAGGAAATGGTATCTCCTTGTAATAGCTCTGAGTAGCCAATGGAAAAGGCCAGTTGCCTCTGGTGCCTCACAGATTATTACAAGTTACAGAGCTAATTGCACAGACGGAAAGCATATGGGATATGGTGGTGGGCACTGCTAATGCCTCTTTTAGGGTTCCACTACATCCAGAGGATGAAAATCAGCTCGCTTTCCTTGGCTTGGGTAACAGTGCACCTTTACAGGGATGCAGAGGGTCACCTGCATCTCCTGAGACCAAGACAGAGAGAAGCCTGGGATCCCATCAGAAGTGTCTCAGTGTTACTTATATGGATGACATCCTAATTAGAAGAACCAGTTAGTGCAAACTGCCCTAAACAGGGTGGCCCAGTACCTGCCCAGGGTTGAAAAATTAACCCAGGCAAAATACAGAAGCCAGCCACCCAAGCAGAGTCCTCAGGAGCCATGTGGGCCGATGCCCAGAGGACAATTCTGAGGGAAACTACCGGCCTTAAAACCTCCAGGACACCAAAAGGAGGTGAAACGTCTGATAGGCATGTCTGGGTACTGAGGGCAGTTTATACCTCAGCCTGCTGCATAAGGTTACTTGGAAGGCAGACCCCGTTGGGTGAGGCCCTGAAGGACAACAGGCCTCAGAATCTGCCCTCTCACTTGAGCCATTTAGTCCTCTTGGGCCTTGTTGAGTTGAGCCACTGTCAGTGATTGACAATTACGCAGACCTGAGTCTGCTCAAGAGGGCCATTGCCCTGGGTTTAGGACACACAGCACTTGCTTGACAGGCTCTGCAGACCCTCTTCGAGTGGGAATTACTGACTTGTTATTGGGGGCTAGTGGTCACCAAGAGACTAAGGTGTTTTTATACCCCGACATCCTCATTTCGGGATGGGGCTGGAGTGGAAACAGTGACGAAGTGGGTGCAGCCAACAAGCATTTATCATGAAAGGGAAATGAGGCAGCCAAGAACTGACTAAGCCAGCATTAACAGAATCTCCTACCTGCAAAGAGGTGTCTGGGTATGAAGCGTGCTATCCCAGAGGCAGAGTCTTTGCCAGTTCCTTGGGTTTTTTTGGGTTCCTGGATCCCTGAAGACCTGGGCCCAGCTCATGGACAGATCAGCAGAGTTAATGGCCAGTGGGGTGCTCAGAAGAGCTGCACCTGCAATCGCAGAGAGAATGGGTCAAAATGTCTCATGAAGAGAGGACTCCACCCAATGGGCAGAGTTGCTGGCTGCGTAAACACGCTTGTGGGGTAAACACCACTCCAGTGCACCTTGCTGCATCTGGTGGTCTGCCATCTATTCGCAGGACAGCAGGATGATCAAGTCCCAATGCTGGTAGCAAGAGCATTATGGCAACAGCTTATTTGGGACACATGTGTCCTGTTCACAGGCCACGGAGATCACAGTGGTTACTTTATATGTCAGCTTGGCTGGGCCATGGTATGCAGACATGCAAGCAAACATTGGATGCAAACTGGATGTTTCTGTGAAGGTGTTTTTGGTTGAGATTAACATTTAAATCAGTGGACTTTGAGTAAAACAGATTTCCCTCCATAATGTGGTGGGCCTTGTCCAGTCAGTTGAAAGCCTGAATAGACCAAAAGCCTGACCTCCCCCAAGCAAGAGGGGATCCTGCAGCAGATGGCCTTCGGTCTTGAGCTGCAATGCCAGCTCTTCCCTGGGCCTTCCGCCTCACAGCCTTCAGACCTGAGCTGCAGTGTGCCTCTGCATCTCCAGCCTTCTGGTCTCATCTCCAGATTGTGGACTTGCCAGTTGCCATAATCACAGGAGCCTATTCCTTAAAATAAACCTTTCTCTCTATATATATACACATCCTATTGTTCTCCTCTGGAGAATCCTGGCCAATACACGGATGCCCACTGAGACGGGATATTCATGCCATCTGACCATGAAAACCAGTGGAACCAACAAGCTGATCGGAAATGTACCGCCCAGCTAAGAACCACAGCCATCTGGGCACACTGTCACACGGGACATGGCAGGCCAGCCGCGGCCATCCAGGGCCTGGCTAGGCTATGTGCCTGCATTACTAGCTACACAATGCAGTGGCAGAGCGAACTCCAGGGCACACGGTCTGGAGTACTGAGCCTAGCTGGTCCTAGTCCTGACAAATAGACTATAGGGACATCCTACTTTCCCCAGAGGCTACCACTGAACATTGACTGTGGACGGCGCAGCAATTCCCGTCTGCTCAGTGAATGGGACCATGCTCCTCAAGGACTCCTGAATGGACTGTGCTGCATATTTGGGTCCTCCAAACACATCCAATCAGACAATGGTGCCGCCTTCATAGTCAAGAGCTCTCAGTAGTGGGCCAACTACCAGGGGCATTTGTAGGACACTTCATGCCCTGTATCCCCCACAGGTGGCAGGCGCCAGTGAAAGATGGAGCGTACTCTTGAAGAAGAAACTACAAAGACAGGTGGACAACAGATGCTCAGCTGCCCATGGAGCACACACTCGAGGCAAGGTGACGTGGAGTCTCAGTGTGGCAATCTCGGGGGACATCAAGGCTGAGGAGGCCAGCCCAGGTGTAGCACCTTAGTTAACAGGCGTTCCAGTTAGAAAATAAACTAAGAAAAATGTTCATGATGGTGATTAAATAAATGGGAGTTGAAACAATGAAGTGACATTTTAAATCTGGTTAATCAAACAAAATACTGTTTAAGTAATCCTGGCAGTTTCTAATAGTGCGATCCTTTTGGGGAGCAATAGGGTCCCAGGGGCCATCAGTCCTAGCAGTCCTTCCCTTCTGCCCAGGTAACCTACTGCTGCGAATTTGTTCTAAGGTAATAATTTGGAAAGAAAACAAATGTGTTATTCATGGAATGTTCACTGCAGTAGGTTTATTATGCTGCAAAGTTATAAACAACCTAGATGCCCAGTGAAAGGGGACCAACCTAGACAATGGTCTGTCTTTCTGGGCGGCCAGCACCCAAGGAGGCGGCCCTCTTTGCCCGAGAAGCGGCCCTTTACCAGTGAAGAGTTTCCAGCCGGACCGGCGGCGCCCGGAAACCGTGCTGCACGGTTCGGCTGCTGAAATGGGGGGGAACGTTTCTATTACTGTTTGATAAAACGCTGGGTTCTAGGAAGATTCAGAAAAATTAAGTTGCGCGCCCCTGCTCGAGTTCCGCAGCGGAGGCCTCGCGGACTGCGGCTGCGCACTGCGGCCCCGCTGCCGGCGCCAGGGGCCAGGGCGGGGGAGCCGCGGAGCGCCGGGGGGCGCCGGGGGCAGACGCGCGCGGGACCCGGGGGTCGGGGGAGCCGAGAGGGGAAGG